>RJWJ010025286.1:0-24040 GCA_004363605.1 Indri indri
AAAAAAAAAAAAAAAATCCAAATAATAGCAGTTCAAATACTATTGAATTTCAAATTTCTCCCACCAAGACAGCTCAAATATAGCAGAAACAATCTAGATCTTCCCAGGAAGTGAAGGTAGAGCCCCTGGCATTCCTCCGGACAGCCCTGTGTTAGGCCCTAGAAGTATCTGGAAAAGAAAAGGACAGGTGTTAAGGCACTGTACAGGCCCAGGGATCTCATTTGCATACCTGACGAGTCAGACAAGGCCTACAAAAACAATGCTGAGAGCACAGTCGGGCACCTAAAAAAGCACCGGCCTGATTCCAGTCCCCACCCACATGTCTCACCCACATACACCCACATAACTCAGGTGCTAGAGAAATAACTAACTCATGTCTCCACCAAAGGCAAAAAAAAAAAACAGGGTCTGGGCTTACCTGCCGCTGCTGCAGTTGCTGCTGTTGCTCCATTTGCAACTTCTCAGTCTCAAAGACAACAGGAAGAACCAGGATCATAAAGGAAGTGGTCCCAATCCACAAGGCTGCCCTGGAAAACCTGCAGAAGGAGGGTTAGCACAGAGAGATGCAAACAAAAACAGGCAAGAATGAACCAGTAACCAAACCTCTCACACTACGTACTCCAGTGTTTTTGATAAACATATTCTACCCACTTCTTGCACTAAACTCCTAAAATAGGAGGAGCAGTACTGGTAGCTGTATAATCTAGTGATAGCAGAACTCAGCATTCTCCTGAGTTCTTACAAAGCAGCTTACACATTCATCAGTTCAGATAATCTGAAATGATCCCCACAACGATCTGCCAGGTAAGAACCCCCACTTTACAGAAGAAAAAATGGAGATTCAGAAAGGCTAGGGCACAACCAGCCCAAGGTCACTCGAACTCAGGTCTGCTGTTCATAAATTCGTGTTCTTTCACAGTACCACAATTACCCCATGTACGTTCCCAGTGTCTTTACCCTCGTTCCTTACCTGTACATTTTTTGAGCCACAAAGAGGGAGAGATCAAAAGTGGCTCCGGCCGCGGACCGGACCCTCTCCGGGAACATCTCCGTCAGACCCCAGAGTCTCTCCGACAAGGTCTCATCTAGCTATAGTGGAAGAGGAGCAGGTCTTGGCAGAAGCAGCGGCATTCACTCCTGGCCGCGCTTCGGCGCCGGGAGACACCGACCCCTCCCCTGGAGCTAGGGCACCCCCGGGCCCAGTGGGGCCCCAACCCCGCCTCCCGGAGAGCCGCCTTTGCCCCGATCTCGCAGCACGCGGAGCCCACACCCGCGGGCCCGCTCCCCGCCCTGCACCCCGCAGGGCCCTAGCACCTCGTCGTCGTCGTCCTCTTCCAGTTCCTCTTCAGTCTTCTCCACGTCACCTTTCGGGAGCAATTCGTCCGGGGACAAGGGTTCCCCGGCTCCAGCAGCAACGGCGGCAGCAGCCATGATTGTACAGGGACACCGGAAGCGGAAGAGAGCAGGCGAGCTCTGCCTACCGGCGGACAGAGCCGCCCTTCCGGGAGGCGAGACACGAAGGGCCGGAGACAGTGGCGCCCTCTGGCCCGCAGGTTCTCCGACTCCCTGCAGCCTGTCAGGCCGCGGCCGCACCCCTGAAGGGCCTTCCTTCGTCTTCCCTGGGCTTCTGAGACTGCAGTGGGCCTAAGAAACAGCCAGGAAAGTTGCCAGGGCAGACAGGCGCTTCCGCAGTAATTCTGTTCAGGGGGTTTAGGGCGGGCCCAGAAACCTGCATTTTAACAAGCTTCCCTGGGGGGTCACACTTTGAGAAACACTAAGGCAATTTCATTTTCCAGAGGGGTGTATTATTTGGTAGGAATAAATTAGCAATTGATGTTTTGGGAAAACATCAAGTAAACCATCCCAATGTACTAAAACCAAGGTAAGAGTTAATACTGGTGTGGGTGTGGGTGTGGTTCTGTGTGGTGTGTACTGATTTAATCTCACAACGACCCACTGAAGCAGGCACTACTATCCCCATTTTAGAAATGAGGAAATTAAGGCACCGTACAAGGCTGCTGCAAGCATTTCTAGAGCCTAGATTTCTATAAGTGGCTGTGCTGGTCAGAAAGCATGCACCTGTAAAATTTTGCTAGGTATTAGCTAATTGCCCTCCAAAGAATGACATACTTTCGTAATAGTACAGTAAATGGAAGTATCTTTTTCCACCACTCTCCCCAGCGTTAGGTATTATCCATAGTTTCATTTTTTGCCTATATGGTGGATGTAAATGCTTTTTATAACATGCCCAAGTTATTAATACAAGGGTAATTTGATAAACACTTTTAACCAACTGATCCTGGGGTCAGAGACTCCCAGGATTAGACAGTCCAGATCCTTACCTGATGCATGACATTGTGGTAGTGAGTCTCTGTCCTATGCTTACATACTTCAGTGGGACACGGGGGCTCACAGTTCCTCCTGATACAGTCCTCAGGCCCTTCCAACCTTGGACAGAGCAGCTCTGACTGTAAGAAAGTCTTCCTGTCACAAAACTTACCTACTGTATGATTCCATTATATAAAGTTCAAAAACATGCAAAACCAATCTACAGTGAGAAGTCAGGATAATGATTCCCTTTGAGGAAGAAGGGGGAGTGATTTTTGGAAAGGGGCAGGAGAGTGGCTTCTGGATCCTGTAAGATTCTATTTCTTGACCCAGGTGGTACGTACATGAGTATGTTCATTTTGGCTAATTCATCAAGCTGTACACTTATGAATTATGCTTTTTGCATGTGTTAAAAAGTTTTTTTTAAAGTAAGCTAGCTCTGTATAAGTTTGAGGGCAGCTTAAGAGCCCAGTGCCAATGTCTTATAGTTCTTTTGTGGGTTCTCTAAAGAAATGCAAGAAGACCAACACCACTGAAGGTCGAGAGGGCGATCTTATGTTGATAGCTCAGACACTGATGACTCCGAGTGGAAAGTATTATAATTCACAATATTAATGTGAAGAAGGTTTAGGAAAACCAATTAATTTTGTTTATTAGAGCCATACGTGACTTAAAAAAAAAACTATGTTTAAGGCTAAAAGAACTCTCTCAATAATTAGAAAATTGCCAAAGGATAACAGAAAATCTTGGGAATCGTGCTATACAGAGTATTCAAAAGTTTGGAAGTAAGACCGGGCGCGATGGCTCACACCTGTAATCCTAGCACTGTGGGAGGCCGAGGCGGGAGGATTGCTCGAGGTCAGGAGTTCGAGACCAGCCTGAGCAAAAGCGAGACCCCCGTCTCTACTAAGAACAGAAAGAAATTAGCTGGATAACTAAAAATATATAGAAAAAATTATTAGTTGGGCATGGTGGCACATGCCTGTAGTCCCAGCTACTCGGGAGGCTGAGGCAGGAGGATTGCTCGAGCCCAGGAGTCTGAGGTTGCTGTGAGCTAGGCTGACACCACTGCACTCTAGCCCGGGCAACACAGTGAGACTCTGTCTCAAAAAAAAAAAGTTTGGAAGTAGATGAGACGAGCTAGAAGAGCTAGAAAAGGCAGAGTGAGAACAGAAGACACAGAACACAGCCCTCTGGAATCAGACATTTAAAGGTCAGGGGAGGAGGAGGGAAACCAGGGGAGTGTGGCATCACTGAAGGTTTCCAGGAGAAATGTTCAACAGCAAAGATGACATATGGTGGAGACTGGGGCCAGGCCAGAGGTCACGTCAATGGACAAGGGGACAAATTAGGGTGCTAGCAAGTGAGTGGTTGAAGCCTCATGCTGGGAGCCACAGTAACTCTGCCATTGGATGGGGGAGGGGTGTCCCAGATCCCTGGGCTCCGAGCTCCTCCATTCCCAGTCCCTCAAGTCCAAGATTTCCACCTTCCTGTTTCAGTCCTGGCAGAATTTGGAACTGGTGCTACAGTAGTTCTTAACTGGGGGAAGGGGTATAGATCCCTCTGAAAATCTTATAAAAGCTGTAAGCCCCTCCCATTAAAAAGATGCACCTTCACCTGTACCTGTTCCATTGTGCAGAGGGGTCCCCTTGCTAGGACCCAAAGTGGAAGATTTCCTGATTACTGCCTCTATTCCTGCACTCACTCCCTCACGCCCACACAACTTTCTATTTCTGCTCTTCAGTGACAGTCCTTCCCTAAACCAACACTCGGCACAAAAATTCACAAAATTGTTGTAGTGATTACAAGAGATAGTGTCAAGGAGACAGCACTGTTTACTTGGGTACCCCCATAAGTGGTAGATTCGGTTAAGGCTTTGAAGAGGAAGAATTTTGGCCAGAACCTGAAGGATGTATCTCACTAAACAGGTAGCTGAAAACACACGGCAGCTCAAAGGAAAAACAGAACACCGCCCTGAAGGAAATGGGGTTAGGGAAGTGAGATATGGGTGATTTTTTCCCCTTTTCTCCTGCAGACTTTAAACAGGATTATTCTTGAATTGTCTCAAACCCTGAAACCATCAGCAAACACTGCTGGGCTCCACGTTCAAGTCCCATCTCGAATCTGGCTGCTTCACCTCCTCTCCTGCCGCCTCCCCCCTGGCCCAGCCTTGCCCTCCTTCTCAAAAGCCAGTTGGATCATAGCATTCCTCTGCTCACATTCTACAATGGCTTGCTTCCTTGCTCACCCAAAGTCCTTCTTCACTGCAGAATTGCCCCACCTACTGCAGGATGTTTAGGGTCCCTGGCTCCAGCCCCTTAAGGTGCCAGTGGTGGCAGGGAGATCCGTATCACTGTGACATGCAAATACGCCCCCACCCTTAGTGCCCTCCTGCTTGACTTCAGAAGCTGGGTTCCCTCCTCCAGCCAGAGAAGTCCAGCTCACGCTGACTCGGGCACAAATTCCCACACCAACCGCTAGGTCCCTGACAGGTCCTGGCTAGTCCCAACTCCTAAAGCAGGAGGGCAGGGGAATTTGAGCAGAAAGAGACCGTTTCTGTTTCAGGTTGGCTTTTGCCAGTGCCTGGGAAGGCTGGAATGCTCTTCTGCAAGAATGACATTTCTGGGGGCACACTAAAAGGTCTGTGTTTTGATGGAGCAACAGAAACTTAGACTCCATGCTCCATTTACTTCCTGAGGAACTCATGCTGCTTTTTTCAGTCATTTTGGCCACAGAGAGATTATTTAACATCATTTAATAAAAAAGTAGTGTAAACAGGAAAGTAGCACAAAAATATAGTGTTGCCGTGGAAGGCTGGTGCTTGCTGCTGGGAAGCTGAAGCCAAAGGAAGTGGTGGATGAGGGGAGCAAGTATTCTTCAAAGGGAGGGCAGAGTCGCCTGAGGGGCAGAGAACCAAGAGAGACACTCTTGGTTCTGAGACCCCCTGATGCGGGGCTCTTTAGAGCTGGTGCCACACCCCAGACACTAGCGTCAGGCGAGGAGATGATGAACTCCAGCTGCTGCTCCCAACAGTGCCTGTCCAAGAGGGTGATTCTGGGCCACGTGCACTTGTCTGCCTATGTGTGTAGAGAGCACCAAAAGGCTTACCATCGCCCACAGGCCTCCCTGAGGCCTGGTTTATGGCCTGGCATCCCGAGGCCGTGCATCTGGAGCCCATTCCTAGTCATCGCTCTGGACTGGAATCTCATAGTCTCCTCCATCGCATGTCACCTTCCTACTGCCAGCCCAAGGTGCCAGTGCCTGCTGGCTCCACTGTGTGATCTCTCTCACAGGTCCCAATATACTAGTTTAGCTAAAAAAAAAAAAAAATCTGCTCAGGCGCATGCTACCCCTCCCCGATCGGTGGCTTTCTCCCTGCTAACGACAGTCTCGGGTCTTCATTTTCTCCTCCGGCCGACACTCTTCAGTTCATCCAGTTCCTTCTCCATTAGGTGGGATTCAGCAGTGGTCTCTGAAAGCTGAAAGTAAAGCAGCAGGCTGTTATGAATGGCATTTCTGGGCTATGTTCTGAGTTGTCGAGGCCAGCCCTGTGCACTGAGGAAAAGCCCCTGCATTTCTCTGACACTGCTGCCTCCACGGTGGGAACCCTGACGGGACAACCCAGGACCACAAGTACTTGAAGAATATTCACAATCCACTTTGTCAACAATCTGTCACCTATAATGAATGGCATGGCGCTCCCTGCATGAAGGACAGCAGGCCTCAAAGGATGAAAAAGACAGACATTGGTGATTTAAAGGCTAAGGGATTAGAGATTAAGTTGCTTTTGTAGCTCACATAATGGCAATTTAGGAAAAAAAATGCTTGAAAAAGAATGTCACTTTCCTCATCAGGATCCTTTAATGAATTTTAGAGTAGAAGATGGGAGATGCAATAGGGACAGAGAGACATCAACTCTGTAAAGTACGGATCAGCTTTCCGTGAAATAAGGGCTACGCTTCCCGAGCGATGCACTCTGTCAGCTGCTTTCCTTGCACTAACGCACTACGAGTTAGACACTACTACTATGTTATGCCCACTTCATTGCTGAAGAGACTAAGCCACAGGGCGGTTGGCCAGTGGGGGGGCTGGGCAGGAAAGCCAGGCCGCTCCGCTCTTACCCCTCAGCATGTGCCTCTCTCCGTCCACCTTCACGTGCTCTCGAGATGCAACAGGCTGCTGGTTCTTTTTTTTTTTTTTTTTTTGAGACAGAGTCTGGCTCTGTTGCCCTGGCTAGAGTGAGTGCCGTGGCGTCAGCCTAGTTCACGGCAACCTCAAACTCCTGGGCTCAAGTGATCCTCCTGCCTCAGCCTCCCGAGTAGCTGGGACTACAGGCATGAGCCACCATGCCCGGCTAATTTTTTCTATACATATTTTTTTAGTTGTCCAGATAATTTCTTTCTATTTTTGGTAGAGACAGGGTCTCGCTCTTGCTCAGGCTGGTCTCGAACTCCTGACCTTGAGTGATCCGCCCACCTCGGCCTCCCAGAGTGCTAGGATTACACGCGTGAGCCACCGCGCCCGGCCTCGCTGCTGGTTCTTAACAGCGGACAACTGGCGCTGATGCAGTGGGGGCCCCTCAGCAGGTCTGTGCCAACTAGCAATTGGGGCCCACTTGGTATGTGACACCTCCAAGCAATGAGCAGGCTGTTCCCTTTTCCTGGAATGTCTTCATCCCGACCTCAGTTCCCACTGTTATTCTTGTGATTCAGCTCACATATCCCTTCCTCTGCGAAGCTCCCCTGACGTGACAAGATTAATTTCTCTCTCTCGCATCCTACACAGACCCTGCAGACTCCAACTTTTGCCCTTGCCACAGGCACTGTAATCATGTTGATTATCCATCTCCCCCTCTAGATTGTGAGCCCTCGAGAGGCAGGGACTGTGTCTCTTTCGTGTGTGTGTACGTGCGCACAAAGCAATGTACCTGGGCAAACTGGCATTGAGGAGGTACCTGTTGGATTAGATGACGCAAGGGAGGTGGAGCCACCCAGGAGAACCAGGCTTCCCTTCCCCACTGCCTGCCTCACCATGTCTAGCAGGATGTCCACTTTCAGCCGCAGGAGATTGTTCTCTTCTTCTAACTGCTGGTTCCGCCTGCGAAGGCGCTGCGCCTCCCTCCGGTCCACACCTCCGCTAATCCCTGTCTCTGGAGGAAGGACAGAACCAACGGTTAAACCAGTAGAAAGGGGTTTCCTTCTGCAATCTTGTTTGACAAAATGGCAGGAAAGGCAGCCCACCTGCTATCCACTGGCCATTTTCAAACTTCAGGCTTTGCCCTGTCAGGTTCATAGTGGGGGTTCCATAGTCAAGGCCCAGCTCCACCTCCCGGGTTGAGCGATCCAGCTGTGGGCGAGACACTGTGTGACAGCTTCAGCAGGCCGCAGAGTATGGGCCCCAGTCCCAGCTCCTCTTCCACTAACTCTGTGAACCCAACTCATTTCTTTTCTGTAATCATTACCGGGAACCTTTAATGATTTTTTAAAAGGCCAGAAAATCAAATGTACAAAAAATTTTTAAATTACAAGAGAGAATAAATGTACTGCTTTATACATTAGATGTTTTCCAGAAAAGATATATGATATGTGCTGAAATTTGTAAGATGAATTATTTTGTATCTGCTAGACACTTAACAGTTTAAGGAATCCAACTGTAAATTTTTAATAAAGTGAAAAATCCCTTTTAAATGTCAAAAGCCCCTAAGGTATCACTTGCTTAATATGAAGCTACCTGTGTCATGGAAAAGGCATAAAATTCTAACACTCAATTAGCAGTAGCACTTGCTTTTTAATGTGTGACGGTACAGTTTACATGTTGTTTTACACAACCACTGAGCACCCACCCTGACTCAGGACCAGTCCTGGGTATTCAGTGATCACTATGACCAGCTCTGCCTCAAGAGCAGCTCGACAGGAGGAGTCCTTCACGTATGTGCCTGTGTCCCTTTCTCAGGCCTCCCTTGACCTTCCTATTTAAAATGACAACACCATTCCCACTGCCCGGCCATTCCCTACCCTGAGTTGGTGCTTCGTTTTGCTCCATAGCGCTTATCACCATCTGATATAAACCTATTTTCCGTATCCTTTCCTGTTAAAATATTTGCTTCATGAAAGCAGAGATGGGATTTTTCCTGTCCTCGCCTTAATACACTTCTGTATACCCAGTGCTTAGAAGAATGGCTGGCACACAGAGAGTTATCAATTAATAGCTGTTGAATTAATGAACAGGGAAGAACATTCTAGACAGAATAGCACGTACAAAGGAGGCTCACATGAAGCTTGGGTGGCTATAGCATAAGGTGTGTAGAGGGCACAGGCAGGAAGGAGAGCTGCGACAATGCTGTGACAGGCCTTTGGTGCCACTGTGAGTATCGGGGACATTATCCTGTAATAATGGGGGACTTTGTCCCTACCACAGCTTCTCACGCCTGTCAGCATGTGTAAAACACTGCAAAGGAGGATGTCACGGTCAGAGACAGATGTCACGTAAGCATGCTGCTGCTCTTAACGCGGTGGGGTTCAGAGAGGCTGTCCAGAGAGACCGCAAGGTGCACCTGCATTTTCTTTTAATTTTTATTTTTAATTATTATGGGTACATAATAGTTGTGTAAACATATAGGGTACATGTGATATTTTGATACAAGCATACAATGTGTAATAATCAAAGCAGTGTAATTGGGGTATTCATCACCTTAAGCATTTATCATTTCTTTGTGTTAGGAACATTCCAATTCCACTCTTTCAGTTATCTTAAAGTATTCCATAACATATTGTTGACTATAGTCACTTCGTTGTGCTATCAAATATTGTTCATCATTTGACACACGGCAGGGAGGAAAAGGAGCCTCAAGGCCTGAGGGCCCTGAAAACTGGGCCCATGGGCCTCTGCCTGGCCTGCGTCACAGGACACCCAGCCCTGGCCACAGTGGGGCTCCCCTACCACGAGTTTAACTGGGGACTGGGACAATGGACCCCATGACCCAAAAGCTGGGGTTAATGCTCAGCCTAACAGCCTGGCTGTTCTACCCTACTCACCTGTGAGGGACTAGCTCTGCAGGAAAAGGTCAGATAGAGAAACCAGGGTCCCTCACTTCTTGGTGTGTGACAGCCAGCAACAGCAAATAGGATTACGGTAGAGATTAGAACCCAGTATTTGGTCACAGATGCTCCGAAGACTTCAGCAAAAAAGTGAGGGTGATTATGTATATGGGGTCTGCGGAGGATGGAGGGGAGGCATCTCATAGCTGGGGCTGGAAAGCGATTTCCATGCGTTCTGACTTTATGTAATATAATTTTTAAACTCATAGAGCTTATCCATTCAAGTGAGTAGTAAGTTGCTTTGGAAAGTTATCATTTATTCCAATGCTATTGTCATTCCTCCCAAAATTTTAGAACATCTCAACTGTTTTAGCAGCTGTGACATATCCATTTGAATGCCATTAATGGTGGCAAACCATCATCCTTTGAGAATGAATTTGATTCTTAAACATGACTAAAATCAATTCCTGGCCAAATCTTGGGAATAAAGTGGACATCAAATTGGATAATATTCTTTGGAGCCAAAAATCATACTGAAATCGACTGTCTTATTAGGTTCTTGGATAAGCTCTGACAATAATTCCTATACAGGAGTTCCAAAATGCTCTTAGCAATAGCAACAGTATGAACTGAAAGGATACCCTCCTGCGACAATGCCTCTGGAGGAGCACACTTTCCACGCAGAGACCACGCTTGGCACTCCAGTCGCGCTCACACCAGGCGGAGCCCAGTACTGACACTCACGGAATGCAGGTTGGAGAGAGAAGCGGACTTCCGAGGAGGCGTCTTTTTCGGACTGAATGTATTCCCAAAGAGAGGCATCTTCGGCCTAATGAAGGAAAGGCCAGTGCTCCCTTCTCCTAGGGTCAGAAAAAGTCAGAGGTACAAATAGTTGGATCAGTGACCTTATTCCATTGTCCTCAAATAATGAAAACATATTTTATCATGTTGCTATTAACAGTCCTGGTGCTATGGTTTAAATGTGCCCACCAAAACTTGTGTTGAAATTCAATTGCCATTGTAAATGCTATTAAAAGGTGGGAGCTTTGGCCAGGCGTGGTGGCTCACGCCTGTAATCCTAGCACTCTGGGAGGCTGAGGCAGGCAGATCGTTTGAGCTCAGGAGTTCGAAACCAGCCTGAGCAAGAGCGAGACCCTGTCTCTACTAAAAAGATAGAAAGAAATTAGCTGGACAACTAAAAATATATAGAAAAAATTAGGGGGGTGTGGTGACGCACTCCTGTAGTCCCAGCTACTCGGGAGGCTGAGGCAGTAGGATTGCTCGAGCCCAAGAGTTTGAGGTTGCTGTGAGCTACGCTGACACCAAGGCACTCACCCAGGCAACAGAGCGAGACTCTGTCTCAAAAAAAAAAAAAAAAAAAGGTGGGAGCTTTAAGGGGTGATTGGGCCATGAGAGCTCCATGAATGGATTAATGCCATTATCATGGGAGTAGGTTAGTTACTCGGGAGTGGGCTCTTGATGAAAGGATAAGTTTGGCAGCCATTCCCTCTCTGTCTCGTGCACACGCTAGCCATGTGATGCCTTCTGCCATGGATGGCCCTCACCAAATACCACTGCCATGCTCTTGGACTTCCCAGCCTCCAGAACTGCAGGCCAATTAAACTTCTTTATAAATTACCCAGTCTGTGGTATTCTGTTATAGCAGCAGAAAACAGGTAAAGACACCTGGTAAAAACCTCCCATATGTTGAATGCTCACGATGTGCTAAGATCTTTGCACACGATATCTCATTTAACTCTTACAACCACCCTCTGACTAGCTCCCCTTATTCTCTCCATTTGACAGATGAGGTTTAGAAAGACTCAGGTCTTAAGTGGGAGTCAGTATTTGAACCCAGGTCTGTGTGGCCCTACAGTTTGTGTTAACCACAGGTAAGTTTGTCATAAGTTGGCATCACCAGCTTTACAGTCTAGAGCAAGGCATGCAATCTCTACTTATTCCTGTACACTGGTAAGAATCACACTTGGAGCAATAGCCTCTGCATATACTCGATTTTAAAGAAATAAAGCTGTACGTGTAGTTCACTTCCAGACTGATGACAGTGACGCTCACTTGGTCCATATGTCAAAAGGCCACCTGTCCTGTATGGGAGGTGAGATGTCCTGACAAAGGGGTAGGTTCATAACATGGCAGAGGTGACAATGGCACCTTGACCCTGTACATTTGCATTCAGCATATTGTAACTTATTGCAATTCACATAGGCCTAGTTAAGCAGATTTACTGACATCACCCAGATTTTAGGGAGTGGAAAAGTAGGGAGAGGCAAATTTTTTATTTAAATATAATATAAATACAGAAAAGTCTACAAAGCGTAAGTGTAAGGCTTGGTGAGTTTTAACTACACACACACACACACACACACACACTGCCACCCTCCAGATCAGGATACAGAACATTTCAGCACCCCATAAGCCTCATCCAACAACTTTACACACATGGACTCGTATGCTGTGGCCTCTTTTGCACCTGGCTTCTTACGTTCAACATCATGTTTGTGAGATTTATCCATGTTGTTGTGTGTAGTTGTAGTTTGTTGCTATATAAAATTCTACTGTGTGAACATATCCAAATTCATCTGTCTACTCTACAGATAATGGACATTTGGACTGTTTCTAGTTTTTGACTATCAAAAATAGTGCTGCTAAGAACATGCTTGGACATGTATCTCTGTACACATATGTATACTTTTCTAGTTCCATACTTAGGGGAAGAATTATTGAGTCACAGAGTATTCACATATTTAGCTTTAATAGATATTGTCAAATGGTTTCCCAAAGTGATTGTACCAATTTATACTCCTACCTGCAGTGTACAGGAGATCCTTTTCAATATCTGGTGTTTTCTGTCTTTTTCATTTTACCCACTCTGGCAGGTATGCAGTGGCATTGCACTGTTTAATTTGCTTTTCCTCAGTAACGAATTAAATTGAGCACCTTTTCATATGCTCCTTTACTCCTTGGACTTATATGGATATTCTCTTTTGTGAAATGCTAATTTAAGTCTTTTGCCATTTTTCTACTGGGTTGTCTGTCATTTTCTTATTGATTTGTAAGGGTTCTTTATATATTGCTGGGTACAAATTCTTTGTTATATATATGTACAGTACTGAAAATATCTTCTCCCAATCTTTTTTTCTTTTTCTTTTTTTTGCTTATTGGTTTCTTTTGAGTTTTGTTTTGTTTTTTTCTTTTTTTCTTGGAGACAGCGTCTCACTTTGTCACCTAAGCTGGAGTGCAGTGGTACAATCAATCATAGCTCTCTGTAGCCCAGAGCTCCTAGGCTCAAGCAATCCTCCTGCCTTAGCCTCCCAAGTAGCTGGGACTACAGGCATGTGCCACTGTGCCCAGCTAATTTTTAAATTTTTTGAAGAGACGAGGTCTTGCTTTATTTCCCAGGCTGATCTTGAACTCTTGGCCTCAAGCAATCCTCCGGCCTCGAGCTCCCAGAGTGATAGGATTACAGGCATGAGCCACTGTGCCCGGCCCCTTATTGGTTTCTTTTGATCAAAGAAGTTCTTAATTTTAATGAAATCCAATTTATTATTTTTTTAATGATTAGTGTTTTGTGTCACAT
Organism: Indri indri; assembly: GCA_004363605.1. Classification (NCBI taxonomy): domain Eukaryota; kingdom Metazoa; phylum Chordata; class Mammalia; order Primates; family Indriidae; genus Indri; species Indri indri. The sequence goes on from RJWJ010025286.1 coordinate 12,961, forward strand.
TTAAAAATTTTTGCCTGCCACAAGGTCATGATGATTTATTTTACGTTAACTTCTGGTAATTTTATCGTTTTACCTGTCACATTTGGGTCCACAATTCATCTGGAATTTTTGTATATGGTGTGAGACACAGACTAGGGTTCATTTTTTCCTGCATATTACCCAACTTTAACTTATAGCACACAAGTAGCTTAAAAATATCCCTTCTAAGAAACTGTAGACTCACGATAACAATAAAAGCACAAGTAAACAAAAAGAAAAAGCAGAACTCTCATTTTTCCTCCTCCTAGGTATGAAGTCTTCCTTCACCACATTATGAAATAAAAATACAGAAATTGGCCAAAAAAGTCAACGGGGGTCTTTTCAAGACTATTTAAAACGAGGTTTTATATCAACTATCATTAAAAGATAATTCACAGTAGGAATCATACAATCAGCAAGATGTGCGTCCAATAAGAACATGAAAACTACTGTGCTGTTTTCATCAAGGTAGAAATTAATTTCACTAAATTAATGATAAAAGTTTAGAAGCCTCTTTGGAAGTTTCATAATATACAATACAGAAATATATATATATGATTTATAAATAAAATAAATAAAAATAAAGATTCTGGGGTGTGTGGTCATGACAGTTTTACTGGTACATATGTGTTTGTAATTAAAAACAATTGTATACAGCACTTCTGGCCTGTAAAAATAAATAAATAAATAAAAATAAAACCAACAACCTAGGGGATAGCATTTGGGCCTGGGCACAATACTTTAGGACTTGTACAAACCAGAATGCACCCACCCAATTTAGTAGTGGAGGGGACGGGGTATGGACCAAGGTGTTGACGGGGGTTGAAACTATGCCACTGTTCAAAACAGTTGGATGTTGGAAGGCCCTAGCATTGTTTCTGCTGGAGAAAAGAGAGTGGAAGAGGAGAAAGCATTACTCTTATGTCTGTAGAGGGCAGAACAAGAATAAAAGATGAGGAATATCCAGGAGGAAAGACCTTAAAGAAGAAAAGGGCACAAAACACAACTAACAAAAACTAACTAATATCACTTCCTGTGTATCCGCTATGGGTCAGGCCCAATGCTGGGCACTTCATACATTTCTTTCATTCCTTGCAGCAACCCTGAGAGGTAGGTATTTTCCTATCCATACTAGAGATGAGAAAACCAGGGCTTATAGAAGTTAATCCATTTTCCCAAGGTGCACAGCCATGGTCAGTTGGCTAAAGGTATATATATAAACAATTATCCTTATATTAATAACACACGAGAGAGAAAAATAATAACATGTGTGGCACATCATGAAAAGATACATTTTCATCTATCATATTGACAAAAATTAAAAATTAAAAAGGTGAATACTGCCCATTGTTGGTGAGAGTGTGAAGAAAAAGACTTTCATTTACTATTGGTGGAAACATAAGATGCTATAATTCTTTCGAGGGCAATTGGGCAAAACCTGGTAAAATTTTAAATATGCATACTTTTGGGACAGCGAATCTACTTCTAAAATTTTACCCTTCAGAAAGACTTGAACATACACAAATGTTCTCTATTGTTGATAACAGTGAAAAAAAAGAAACAATCCAAAATGTCTACCAATTATTGGAGTAGCCAAATAAATTGTGGCACATTCTCATAATAAAATAGTAAACAGCAATTAAGAACAGTGAGATAGCTGGGTATGGACTGACCTGAAAGGCCTCCAACACACTTTAACACTAAGAAAGCAAGTGGAAGAACGATGTACGTAATATAATCTTGTATCAGAAGACAAAATAAAAACAAAAGCAAAAATATATTCGTGTATAAAAAACAAACAAAAAAGAACCCAGAAAAAGATTCTAGTGAAACTCCTGGGAGAGAGCGCCCAGCATAAAGGAAGCGAAGGGAGAGTGCCTGGTTCCCAATCATCAGTCTGCGGCTCACCCATAGTGGGACTCCAGCATTTACCCCCCTGGGCCTCGGCTTCTTTATTTGAAATCAGGAATAATTATGGTACCCAGCTCACCGGACGTCATAGTTCTTTCGTGTTTATAAGCAGTGGCATTGCATTGGATCCTTACGACTCCCCATCTACAGATAATGATACTAATCACTAATCACGTGCAAAGCTTTCCCGTTTGCAACAGGACATAAAATACATTCTCTTATTTTAATTCTAACAAGAAGGTAAGGAACGAATCTTTGGCTTTCATCGGATTCTCAAAGGGATACGTGTCCCCCAAAGAGTTAAGATCCAGCCCAGTACATGTCTCGCAGGTACATGCCTACCAGGGCGGTCGGACTCCGGCAACGGTTGTGCACAAACGTTCACTCACGGATCTCCTTTAATCACCTTCACAGCCGATTTACGGGGAGGAATTACTGCCCCAATTTACAGAAACACGCTTACAGGAGGGCGGCGACGCGCCTAAGGCGGACCCGGCCTCCGCCTGCGTCGTCGCGCCCTCCTGCCGCCTCTCTCCCGGGGAGGCCCGGGCGTCCCCCCTCCTCGGACCCTCGGGCGAGCCCAGGCCTTACTGCCCGGCGACGCCAGACTCGGAGACGTACCTGACGCGTCCGAGAAGCTGGGGTCCAAGTGCACTCGTGACCCCCACTAAAGACCTACCAGAGTCCGGGTCAGCCGCCGCGACCGCGGCTCGCCAGCCCCCGCCTCCCGCCCGCCGCGCGCACGCGCAGCCCCGCCTCGGCCTCTGCCACCGAATACACAGGGGAAACCGGTGCCACGGGGTCCCCAACACGAGCCTGCGCGAAGGACTCTGGCGAACTCCTCTCGGCATATTGAATACCTCATACAATGGAAATGTCTTCTGGGGACATTCACATGCCCCACGTTATAGGCTAGGACGAGGAACTACACCCTCCACACGAACACTTTGGTCTGGTCCCCAGGCTCACAGCGGCGGCGGTCACCGTGGTAACGGCGTCCCGGAGACACCCCGGAGCCTCGCGACGGTTCCTTTGTTATGGGAAAGGGGAAAGTCAAGACCGCGCCCAGCGTTGCCTAGAGAACTCCTGGACTCACAGTAGCAAAATGGGCCTCTCCCCGACTCCCCTCCTCCTCCCCCCCCGACCACAAAGCAAAGGGCACCCTTCCTGGTGGATGCGGGGGCAACGGGTGTCCGGTGCCCAACCAGAACTTTGCGGGGTCCCCTGAGGGACCCGTGGTGGAACCGGCCCCGGGTTCGTCAAATTCCGCCGATGCTTTCAGGTAAGATAGACGGACAGACGGGCAGTGACCGCCTCCAGCGGCGCGCGGGCTCAGGGCAGGCCTGCCCCTCACCACCCTTGACATCTGGCTTCTGCAAGCAAGGGAAACAGACCCAGGACTGTTTCAAGGTCGCACAGTAAGCAAGGGGCAGAGAGCTGGAGAATCAGCTCCAGATCTCCTCAAGTCATAGCAGCGTGTATTATTGGTTCCATTTGGTAAATGAAGAAACTCAGGCCATTCGAGGGATATTTACTGGCTGCCTAATGGATGTCCCGCGTCATCCATCCAGTCAGGGACAGGACCCAAGGGACTCTGCTCCAAGCGCAATTCTTTTAGCAACGACACTATACGTTAGAGAGCGGAGATTTCCATGTCCTAGAAAGAACTCTGCACGGTGTAGCCCAGCACTGTCCAGTAGAAACATAAAGCAGGCCACATATGTAATTTAGAATCTTCTAGTAGCCACATTTTTAAAAGCCAAAACAAAAGTGAAATTAATTTGAATGTTTTAACTCTGTATGTCCAAAATATTATTATTTCAACATATAATCAGTATTTTTAAATTTACACTGCTCCAGTTTTTAATTAAAGTTAAAATTTTACTTCTTCACTCACACTAACCAAATTCCAGGGGCTCAGTTGTCGCATGGCTGGTGGCTACTGCGATGGACGGTACAGGTGTAGCCTCTTCCGACTTTCCAGGCTTACTCCCCTCTGCTTGGATGGTACAGTAGTTCCCCTCCCCTTTATATAATTAATTTTTGCTCTTCCTTCAGCTCCTTGACCTCCTTGACTAGGTCAAAACACATCTCAGTGCTATGTGCCTCCCTTCGAAACAGTGGTGACAGTTATAATTCATAATTATAATTTATAATTATGTCATTGATTACTGCCTGTCTCCCCTAGTACACGTAAGCCCCATTAGGGCAGGAATCAAGTCTGGTTTAGCTCACCATCCTGCCCCAGTAGAAGCATGCTGCTGGCTTGCAATAGATACTCAGTAAATAGTCATTGAATGACTGAAGGTCAAACTGGACAAAAATCTGTGGGACTCTAAAGTCGGCATTGTTTTTACATGCGCAAACATGTTAACTTTAAAAAGGGGACATTCAAATCTCTACTGCAAGAATGTGTGCTCCATAAGGGCAGAAAGTTTCTTATTCTTCCACTCATCTGCCCCCAGCGCACAGCACAGTGCTTGCCACATGGTAGATATTCAGTGAAGCTAGTTTTCTCCCAGCTCCTTTTTTCTTCCCCAAGTAATGGCGGTAAAAACTTAGCATGTTTCGGAGAATACTTATCCTAAAATAGTATGATGAAAAATTCCAAAGGGAACAGAGTGTGTATTTTAACCATTTTTCTTAGGAAGTGTGATAGTCAATTCTCCCATTACTCATTAGGCATGAGCAGTAATGTTGAATCAAAGCAAGAGGCTTCTTGGCAGAGTCGCCCTAAGCCTGGCTTCTCAGAGAACGTATTGCAGTTTTCCAGGTATGCTGGAGAGTGGGTGGGAGGAAAGCGAGAAGCCCTAAAATGCACCTGCCACCTCTTTACTCCCTCCTCTTTGCCTATATGGCTAAAGGCAGGGAGCAGTGGGCAGGAAGTAGTATCGACCTGGGCCCGGGCCAGCCTTTCCTACAACCCAGCTGACTTGGGACAGCCCAAGATAGATAGCCTCTTTGGACTAGAAAGAAATGTGGTGAGTGAGTCTAAAAAGAATCAAATATTGAATGAACCTAATCCCTAAGGAAAAATTTGCCTAATGGAGAAAGATGTAGAAGCAAATCATCCCAGTTCAATATTATAAATCCTGTAGTAGAGAGATGAAAGCAGAGCCCTGGGCTTTGTACTAATGCTACATGGTACTGACGGCCTGGAATAATTCAAGATTTTCCAAAAGATGTATCACCTGGGCTTAGTCAAAGCCCAGCATGTGCAAAGGCATAGAGGCATGAGGAGCATGGCATTGTCAGGGACCAGGAGGAAGTTCAGTGGGTGAGGCATAGAGGACCCATGGCTGGGGAGAAAAGGGTGGAGCAAAGGCTTCAATGGCAGAGAGGGAAGAAAAGTATGGTGAAAGGGCATCTCAGTCAATTTTTCTGCCAAACTCAACCTTTTCTCTCTCCTTCCATTATGTTTGAGTTCTTGAGGGCAGGATCTAAGTCTTTTACTTTATTGTAACCAGACCTATCTCACTAGGCTCTGTACACGAAAGCTCACGAATGGAGTGATGGGCTCCTAGCCAATAAGCAAGGACTCAGGAAAGCAGGCAGGCCAGAGTGTTCTAGAGCCAGGCAGGAAGAGTAGTATTGGGGCCCATTTTTTGGGGGGGGGCCCATTTTCTGAGAGGGAGCACAAAGCCTCAGGTAGATCAGGAGACGGACCCAGTATCCCAGAGTCGTAGCATCTGCAAGCTGGAAATGGTCGCCTAATCCAAATCTCTTACTTTTACAGTTGAGGCTCAGAGAGGCAAAGAGATTTATTTTCATTTCTGGTTTGAGAGCTGACTTGTTGGCTGGTCTGTAGCCCTGGCCTTTTCAGCACTCTACTCTCCTTTTCTTTTCTTTTTTTTTTTTTTTTTTGAGACAGAGTCTCACTCTCTTGCCTGGGGCGAGTGCCGTGGCATCAGCCTAGCTCACAGCAACCTCAAACTCCTGGGCTCAAGCAATCCTACTGTCTCAGCCTCCCGAGTAGCCGGGACTACAGGCATGGGCTACCATGCCCGGCTAATTTTTTCTATATATATATTTTTAGCTGTCCAATTAATTTCTTTCTATTTTTGGTAGAGACGGGGACTCGCTCTTGCTCAGGCTGGTTTCGAACTCCTGAGCTCAAACAATCTGCCTGCCTCGGCCTCCCAGAGTGCTAGGATTACAGGCAAGAGCCACTGCGCCCGGCCTAATTGCCTTATTTCTATAATAAAACAAGAACAATTGTCATCATGGAAGAGGGGGGAGAGGCAGGCATCAGCAGGTTGAAAGAACAAGTCCACATACCTTGAAATCCTTAGTTAAGAATGGGCTTCTCAGACAAAAGCCTTTATTCCCCACGTAAGCGTGGGACATGTGCCTCACCATCAGTCCTGCTTAACAAGTAAGTGTGCCTGGCCTTTTCCTCTTGTGTTTTCTAAGTTAGTTCTGTGCTATTTGTGACTTCCAGGAGACTGATTGAACAGAGAACAAGATTGGCGTGGAAAATGAGAGGCTTTTAAAAGTGGAAATTTTTTGTTTGTCACTTTACAGGAAGTTGGACAGTGAATTGTTTCAGGAAGATGGAGATCATCAACATCACCGCCTTACCAGTGGCACCAGTGGACGAACACCTGGTCATCTCTTTTGCCCAGAACGCAATGCAGAGCGCTGTGAGGAAAGATTCAGTGGACAATCCACCCTGTATCCTTCCAGTGGTGTCGCTGACAGACAGACCAAATATACCTAATTTGAGTCATGCTACAAAGATGTAATCAGTGCTCAAGTCTGTAAGACACGTTACTTATTATCTCGTCCTTTTATATTCATTAATTTTTTTTCCATTACTTAAGCCCTACCTATCTTCTAAAAGAATTTGAAACCATGAAGCATTGTTTGACTTGAGTGTTTTCACTAATGTAATCAGAAAGAGCCCAGAAGGAAGAGGTCCTAAAAGTCTTTGTTAAAAGACAGGGAAAAAGAGAAAAATTGTTCGTTTTTTGTTACCTTCTTTCCCTTCCACCTTCCAAAGAATTATAGTTACAGATGTTATTGATTGATAGTAACTAAGAAGTCATGGTTCAGCCCTCTGCCCTCAGACAGATGAGTGTAAGATCTAGCTTTTTCTTTTTTTTACTCCAGTTGACCTTGTCCTTGCCTCTTCCCACCTGCCAGCCCCTCTACCTGGGCCCAGAGTTTGCCCCTCCTGCCATCATCCAGGCTCCACCAGCATCTTACTTCCCTGGCCTTGTCTTCATTCATCCTCATCTCACTTCTGACCCTGAGTTGTATCCCGGGGTCACAGAACCCCCGCCTCTGGAGGACCTTAGAGCTTGTCCAACAAATAACCCTCTCAGGTGGTAAATAACCCTAGGCTTTTCCATCTCATCTAGAGCTTATTTACCTGCAAGTCATGCTGCCACCAGCCAATCCGCATGTATCTCTCTGCACCTTCACCTTCCACGCCTCTCAGAAGCCTTTCTTAAGATAAGCCAAAGCATGATCCCATCCGAATCTGCTTCAGGGTCTTACTTGGCTGGGCCTCTTTCTAATGCCCCCTCTTTCTTCTTAATCCCACACTCATCTCCACCTCACGATCCATTTCACTTTCTATGATTTGCCACGTCCCTTCTTGGCATCTTCATATTTCAGGTATCCTCCAGTTTGTAAGAGCACTTAAGCGTAATGGAAGTAAGAGTGAACCTTGCTGTATGTGAAGGGAGTGAGAGGTGATGGGATTATGGGGCTTTTACAAAGGATGTATCATCCGTCAGTTGAGACTAAGACAGAAAGAAATGCCAACGTTGAGAGGGCAACAAGAGGGACCATACAACTGAGCAGATTTCCACAGTGATAAACAAGGTCGAGGTCAAGATACCCTCTGACCCAATCATCCTTCGCCTGAAATCGCTCTTGAAGAAATATTCTAAAATATAGAAACAGCTCTCTACGTGACCATGTGCATCACAGCACCATTTATACCTGCAAAAAAGTGTAAGCAACTTAAGTATTCGATAGCCAAGAAACAGTTAAGTGTATTAAGGTGTAGCCTCTAAATGGGATAGTATAATGTGGTTTAAAAACGATTATTATGAAGATTGTTTAGCCACGTGGAAAATGCTCATAATAATGAGTGGAAGAGAAGTCAGAGTAGTAAAACAAGCATACACTGAGATTATAATTATGTAAAAAAGTACATATGTAAAAAATACTGAGAGGAAATCTCCCCAAATCCTAGCAGAGTTGTTAAGGTGTTGGCATGAAGAGGTGGGGAAGTTTGCAAAGAAAATAATGAAGCGGAGAGGCAGCACAGACAGGGCTGTCGTCCTCGCCAGGCAAGCCCCCCCCCCCCCCCCGTTGTGCGTGTGCCCACCACCCGGAGAGTTCGTTGCCCTTAGCAGACTCACCGCCCAGCGTACCTCATTGGCTCCATGCACCAGGTGAACAAAAAGATTGCGGAAGTAGACCTGACTCTGAACCCACCCGCCAACAGCCTGGTGAGTTACGAGTGTGGGATCTGAGGCAAGGCTTTCCAGGAGGAAGGGTTCTGGGATCATCAAGGTGTCGCAGTGCCCTGGGGCCCTCCATGTATTTGAAAACATGTGTACACAATTGAGGACTCAAAGTTAATTTTTTAAAAAAATCAACGAACTTTATTTTTTTAGAGCAGTTTTAAGTTCGCAGCAAAATAGGGAAGAACAGCATTTTCCCACGTACACCCCGCACCCACACATGCACAACCTCCCCCACTATCACCATTCTGCACCACAGTGGAACATTTGTTACAATCAATGAACAGTGGTACATTTGGGCGATTACTGACACATCCGAATCACCCAGAGTCCATAGTTTACATTAGGGTTCACTCCTGGTGTTGTACATCCTGTGAGTTGGTTTCACTGCCCTAAAAATCCACTGTGCTCTGCCTATTCATCTCTTTCTATCTCCTAACCCCTGATCTTTTTATTGTCTCCATAGTTTTTCCTTTTCCAGAATGTCATATGGTTGGAATCATGCAGTATGAGGCCTTCTCAGACTGGTTTCTTTCACTTAGTAATACGCATTTAAGATTCCTCCATGTCTTTTTATGGTCCGATAGCTCACTTCTTCTTAATGCTGTGGAATAATATTCTGTTGTCTGGATGTACCACAGTTTATTTATCCACTCACCTATTCAAGGGCATCTTGGTTACTTCCAAGTTTTAGGAATTAGGAATTAGGAATAAATTTAGGAATTAGGAATAAAGCTGCTATAAGCATCTGCGTGCAGGTTTTTGCGTGGATGCAAGTTTTCACTTCATTTATGTAAATACCTAGAAGCATGATTGCTGGATTGTGTAAGAATATGTTTACTTTTGTAAGAAACTGCCAAATTCTCTTCCAAAGTGGCTGTACCATTTTGCACATTCCCATCAGCATTGAAAGAGAGTTCCTGTTGCTCCACATCCTCACTAGCATTTGCTATTGTCAGTGTTCCAGATTTTGGCCATTCTGGTAGATGTGTAGCAATATCTCATTTCCCCAATGACATATGATGTGGAGCATCTTTTCATATGCTTATTTGCCATCTGTGTATCTTTTTTGCAGAGGTGTCTGTTTAGGTCTTTGGCCCTTTTTAAATTGGGTTGTTTTCTTATTGTGAAGTTTCAAGAGTACTGTATATATTTTGGATAACATGATCCTTTACTGGATATGTCTTTGAGAAATATTTTCTCCCAGTCTGTGTTTTGTCACTTCATTCCCTTGACAGTTTCTTTCACACAGCAAAAATTTTAATCTTAATGAAATCCAGCGTATCAGTTCCTTCTTTTGTGGATTGTCCCTTTGGTATCATATCTAAAAAGCCGTCATTAAACCCAAGGTCATCTAAGTTTTCTCCTGCGTTATCTTCCAGGGGTTTTATAGTTTGCGTTTTACATTTAGGATTGTGATCTACTTTGAGTGAATTTTTGTGACTCTTTGGGTTTTTAGCTGTCAGGTTGTCTGCACTGAGCCTCCAGCTAGTCATCAGGTTTTCCTGCTGGTTCCTGTGGAGGTTTCTGCTTGTGGTTTCTTCTCCTGTAAGTTGCGATTCTCCACATCTGCCTGTCTGTCTCTCCAGTTTTGGGGTAGCAGTTTGCCCTGCGACCTCACTTTTCTGAAAGATCTAAGAAGAGTTGTTGATTTTTCAGTTTGTTCTGTTTTTTACTTGTTGTTAGGACAAAATGGTGACTTCTGAGCTCCTTACATGCGGGAACAGAAACTAGAAGTCTGAAGGTTAATTTTGATTCACTTTTATACAAAAAGATAAATATTAAATAAATAAAACAATCCCTCCAATAATCTTTAACTGCTTGCGTACATGTGTGTGCGTGCACGCACGCACACACACACACACACACACAGCTTGGTGTTGGGAAGCAGGAGTTCTAAAGGTTACACAAGTAGCGATTGTGTAGCACAGCCCCCAGAAGATGGAAGAACATTGGCATGAATCATCTGTCTGTAAGCGTCTTTGGCTATCTTGGGTTTTGGCAACAGTGTGTAGTTGATTTTTATTTTTAACTGCATTTAAGAAATCTGAGGCTCTAAAACTCTCCAAGATATGGAGAGAGATTTAAAAATGAGAGCAACAAAGCAGTGCCAACCAGTCAAAGAGTCACTACTAAGGACCTGTTCCTCAACAGTCTCGGGTATATGTTTGGGGGCTCAATTCCACACACTGCTCAGACTGGACAGGCCCAGCTCACCTGCCTCACCCCATACATGGTGGCTATGAGGAGGAGGATTATAATGATTTACTCTTTGATGGGAGATCCTGTGTGCTGAGGGCAAGTTCACTCCCTACCCTGCAGGTTTTTCCTCTACCCTAGAGATCTCCCACTGGCAGTCTGTGGGCCAGGGCCAGGCTGCCCATGTGTTTTCGTTGGTCTGCACCAGCTGGCCCAAGCAGTCTTCTGCCGGGGTCTGCACTTGCACGCGGCAGCCGCCCGCTGGAGCAGAGGAGCAGGGGCTCACTTTATCAGGGCGTGAGCTCTACAGCTCACCACACTCTCCCGCCACACTACTGTTCCTGTGTTAGCTGCCATCATGGTCTTAATTTGGCCTGCTGCACTCATCTGTTACGTCTCTGCCTCCAGACACAATGCAAGGGACTCAGACTAGATTAAAACCCAAGTCGTCTGTCGGCAGTGCAGTTCTG
>RJWJ010025287.1:0-24033 GCA_004363605.1 Indri indri
TTTTTTTTTTTTTTTGAGACAGAGTCTGGCTCTGTTGCCCTGGCTAGAGTGCCGTGGCTCACAGCAACCTCAAACTCCAGGGCTCAAGCGATCCTCCTTCCTCAGCCTCCCGAGTAGCTGGGGCTACAGGCATGTGCCACCATGCCTGGCTAATTTTTTCTATATATATATTTTTAGTTGTCCAGATAATTTCTTTCTACTTTTAGTAGAGATGGGGGTCTCACTCTTGCTCAGGCTGGTCTCGAACTCCTGACCTTGAGCGATCCACCCGCCTCGGCCTCCCAGAGTGCTAGGATTACAGGCGTGAGCCATTGTTCCCAGCCTGAGCACATTTCTTTATTGAAGTCCTTCCATTTACTGTCAGAGCTGGAGTTTTAGGCCCTAGAAGAGGTCACAGGCAAAAATAGAAAGTATAAGTTCATGTGTGTAGGATATATAAGGAAATCTATCATAACATTGCAAAAGAAATAACTTTTTAATTACAAGGACTAAAAAGCACTGGGTGAAAGCCTGCATTAATGTTGTGAACCAGGCGGGGGAAAAAATTTCTGGATTGAAATCAACTATTCAAAAAAGCGCTACAAAATGCCTGGAGGCTTACTTCAAACCTTGTTGCAATGATCAGAGTTGTCTGTGTGAGTTACATGTAGCCCAGAATTGCTAGACATTATTGTATCTACATTTACTCAACTGAGTTAAATAGATTGTTAGGCAGAAGCGCCACAGTAAAAATCTGATTTTAAAGTCAGATTTAACTAGTTTTTGATCCTGGCTTTGATACCAGGCAAATTATTTAACAGTTCTGTGCCTCAGTTTTCTTATTTGTAAAATGGAATAGTATCTATCCTATACAATAAATGTGATGATTTGATAGAATACAATAGAATACGACATGTTTAGTAGCTGTATCAGAGTTTTCCAGAGAAATAGAACCTATAAGAGATATATATGTATATATCCCTATGTATCATTATGTAAATCTAGAAATATGTGTATATTTAGGAATGTACATATGAAGAGATTTGTTATAAGATGTTGCCTTATGCAATTGCGAAAGCTGAGAAGCCCCATGACCTAGGAAAGCCAGTGCTGTAGTTCAAAAGCCTAAGAGCCTGAGATCCGATGATATAGATTCCAGTCCAGATCTGAAAGCCTGAGAACCAGGAGCATGGTGAGTAGGAGAAAATCAATGCAGCAGCTCAAGCAGTCAGGCAAAGTTAACTCCACATTCCTCCACCTTTTTGTTCTATGGAGTCGCTCAACTGATTGGTTCGTGCCCACCACATTGGGAGGGCGGTCTGCTCTATTCAGTCCACCAATTCAAACCCTAATCTCTCCTGGGAACACCTTACAGACACACCCAGAAATAATGTTTAACCAGATATCTGGGCATCCCATGGCCCAGTCAAGTTGATACATAAAATTAACCATCACTGTGGCTAAACACCAAATGACTCAAAGGAAGAAATGTAAAATACCCACGTCTAGCCCAAGAATGTGGCCAATAAACGTTAGCTCCCTTCCCTTTATCTCTCCCAGCTTGTGCTATAATTTCTACTGATTCTGTGCGTTTTAGGAAATGATTTTCTAAGAATGAGCCTATACTTCTAATTCGGTAATGATGATTGCAGGTTAGAGTTTTTGGTTGGTAGAGAGTAGTGGTGAAGAGCACGGACTCTGAAACTTGGCTGGTGCCCTGCTCAGCTCTGACATTAGCAAACCGATTGGCCATGGGAAAAAGTCTTAACCACTCTGGGCCTCAGTCTGATCCATAAGATTAAATCTTTCTCATAGAATTGATATGAGAATTACATGAATTAATACATTTATAGCATCTGGCACATTATAGGCCCCTTTTGAATGTCAACTTAAACAAAACACAAGGTAGATAAGGGTAGCTCAGAGAGCAACATTCTCAAGTGAGAAATCAGGGCCCTAGCCTAATCTTTTACACCTGCTAGCTTTCTAAGTCAAGGTGCTTAACTTTACTAAATCTTAATTTTCCTATTCATAAAATGAGGTTACTATTACCTACCTGTCCAGCCCATTTTACAAAGTCAAACTAAATGAGTTTATGGAAATCATATGATGCTCACATTTTGACTAATGTTATTACTTAGTATAGTATTATCCTAATTATTTACAATCTACCACTGTTATAAGAAAATCATTTATTAAACATTTATGTATGTGCAATTTTAAACTCTGCTGGGCTGAATCAAGTGTGCACTCAATCGTATAACTACCAGATCAGGAAGACAAACCATGTAAGTCTTTAGCAATACTTCAACTTATGCCCTATATCTAATTTTTCTCCTCTGTAACCTTTCTCTGAATAATTACTAATGTATAAGGAATATTTTCTTGACTTTAGGTCCTGGCTCTTAAAGTTAAATTCTGAGGAGTAAGCTCAAGGGACATTACTTTTTTACATTTTTGCTAGTAAAATATAATTATATGAACCCAGTAGAGAAGCCACTTCCACAAGTAAAATATTTAAATTATTCTATAAAAGCTTAAAATTTCAAGCACTTTTAACCTACTTAAAGAAGCAAGGGCTGCTTCCTGGGATTAAGCCAACCCAATTAATTTGTGGAAAATATACTAAAGATGTTTTTCTATGTGCAAGAACGAAAGGTGCAAAGGCTGTGGACAGAATGTGGCTGATCTTCATGGTGAATTAGTCTGAACCTTCCTGCCTTTTTACCCTCAAATGCTCATTGCATGATTTCTTTCCAAACTCATTAACTTTAAAGTGTATGCTTGTGTGGCAGAGATAAACAAGGTTAGAGCAAGAACAAGGGCTGGGGGAGGAAAGACAGGTTTGCAAGGTGAAAAGAGCTGCATTTGTGCCTTTAGTACAAAGAATCTGTGTTCATTTTGGGAAGTTCCCTGGATTTATACGTTATGTTTAGATCCCCTATTTTTCTACCTATATGATCTTTTAGAATTGTAGCATGCCCTGAGATTTCTTTTATGCGAACTATTTCTGTTATTGCTTATGAAGTTGGTATTTCTTTTTAGGCAGGGTGTGTCTGGACAAATTCTAATTGTCCATGATGCTATATGTTAAATTAACTCTAATTAGCTATGTTATACTGGCCCATTTTTTTTTTTTCAAATTTAGCTAAAGTCATTATTTGTCCAGATTTAAATAAAAACCTTCTCCTTCTTTCTTCATCTCTGTTTATATCTCTTCATTTTCTTTCACCTTTCTGGCTTTTTTTTGTAAATCTTCTCTCCTTCTTCCCATTGTTCTATTCAGGCCCTTTTTAAAAAAAAAAAAAATGTCTTCCTCCTTTTAAATTTTCTAGGGTTAAAGTTAGGGTTAGGGAGTTAAACCCTGGTCATTACATACATATTTGAATAAATTCCATCAATGAGTAATAAACCTCTGGGCATAATTTTGGACATGTTTGAAATTCTTACATGCATGTGCGTGAGTATGTCTTGGATGTGCAACACTTTGGCTATGAACTTTCTGAATGGCCATCTTCATGTTTTCATATATTCTTTTTGAAAACAGTTTGCCAAGAATTTTAAAATTTTTTGGAAGATACTGAATGTAATGGTTAATTTTATGTGTCAACTTTGCTTGACTACGATGTCTAGTTTTTTGGTCAAGCACTAGCCTAGATGTTGCTGTGATTGGTATTATTTTGTAGATGTGACTAACATTTAGCGTCACTTGACTTTAGAAATGATTGCCTTTTGCAATGTGGGTAGGCCTTATCCAGCTAGGATTTAAGAGCAAAACCTAAGGTTTCTCAGAGATGAAGAAATCTATCTCAAGACTGTGCTAGAAATCCTGTCTGAATTTCCAGGCTGCTGGACTGTCTTACAAATTTCAGACTCAAGACTGCAACAGTAACTCTTAATTCTTACCTGAGTTTTCAGCCTTCCTGCCTGCCCTATGGTTTTCAGATTTAGTCCTCACAATCTCATGAATAAATGTTCTAAATCTCTTTTTCTTTCTTTCCCTCTATGTATATATACATACATATACATGTATACATGCACACACACATACGCTCACATACACAGCCACAGAGTAATCCCTAGGCATCTGTGGGTGATTGGCTCCAGAACCCCCCATGGATACCAAAATCCATGGATGCTCAAGTCCCTTATATAAAATGGCATAGCATTACATGTAACCTGCATACATTTTCCTATATGCTTTAAATAATCTTTGGATTACTTAAATATCTAATATAGGTGAATGCTATGTAAATAGTTATTATACTGTATTTTTATTTGTATTATTTTTTACTGTTGTATTTTTACTTTTTTTTTATTTGGTGAATATTTTTGATCCACGGTTAGTTGAATCGATGGATGTGGATATATATATATATATATATATATATATATATATATATATATGTGTATGCCCTATTGCTTCTGTTTCTCTTGAGGCTGAAACACTGAGGCATACATCATAATATTCTAAAGTTTTTGTTTATTTATCTTGATTGGCCACAGCTTAAAAATAGGTTAAGAGATTCTTGTCCACTAAGCCTAGTGAAGAGGGGAAAATGCAACCACCGGAGCTTGATGCATGTGTGGACGGGTAGGTGGGACCTCCAGAGGTAGTCACTGTGGAAGCAGAAGAGAAAGACAGGTGGAATGACGGGCACCTCAGTCTGGGCAAGGTGAGAGGACTTAAGGCCTAAGAGGACCAACCCTTCCATGCCCTGGCACCATGGAAGTCTTCTCACCCAATCTCTCCTAGACAAAGGAAAACCTAGAATTCACTGTGATTAATTTTATGTCATTTCAGTGAAATGTGGCTTAATGTAAATATGAAATTGAATTATAGAAATATAAAGCCACATTCCTTTTTTTAAACTTTACTTTGAAATTATTTCAAAAAGTTGTGGAAAAGTTGTAAGAATAGTATAAAGAACTCCCTCATCCTATTTACCCAGATTCTATGTGTGGTCTATTATCCTTTCTGCTATACATATATACCCGTTGTCATTTGTCCAACTGTTTGAAAGCAAGCTGCGGCTGTGATGTTCCATCCCTCCTAAATATTACAGTGTTTATCTCTCAAAAACAAGGACATGCTCCTGTAATACCTTTATGTTAGCCTCCAAATCTGAAAATCAACACTGAAACACTACTACCATACAATCCACAGAGTATGTTTACATTTTTTCACTTTTTCTAACCATATTGCTTTTTCCTTTGTGGTCCAGGATCCTATCTAGGAACACTGGTTGCATTTAGCTGTCCTGTCCCTTCATTTTGTTCAGTCTGGAACAGTTCCTCATCTTTCCCTGTTTTTAATGAACTTGATAATATCACCCTCAACTTGAGTCCAAATGGTGTTTTCTCCTAGCCATGCTCAGCCCATGCATTCTTGACAGAAATGGCACCAAAATGATGCTGTGCTCTTTTCAGTTCATCACATTGAAGGCACACATAATGAATCATCTTACCACTGGCCTTTGATCAACTGGTCAAGGTGGTGTTTACCTGGCATCTCCATGTTCCCCTTTGTAATTAATTAGTTTTCTGTGGGGATAAATTCTGATATACACTACTTATCAAACCTCCAGATTTTGGTGATTTCCACCTGAATCAGCCACCGGTCTACAATGGGTAATTTTCTATTTCCATCACTCTGTTTTCATGCATTAGTTTTCATTCTACTGTAAACGGGAGCTTTTCTTTCTTATTTATTTATTCTTCATTTGTTTATGTTAGTATGGACTTCTGAATTTCTATTTTATTCAATGGTTAGTAATTCGTTACTCTCATTATTATTTTGATGCTAATTGTCATAGATTTGGCCCCTTCAGGCTGCCACCTATGTCCATTTGCATTTTCTCCCATCCTAGTACTAACCAGGTTTGACCCTGCTTAGCTTCCAAGATCAGACAGGATGGGGTGCATTCAGAGTAGCATGGTCGTAGCATTTTCTTACTATCTGGCACAACAAAATGTCCCAGGTTCATCTTGGTTTTGCCTCACCTCAGCCCTGGAATCGATCATTTTCCTAAGAAGTTCTGGTTCCTGTTAATGGAGGATGATATTCAGAGACCAAGATCTGGGTACTTGATCTATTCACTGCTAATTGGGATGGGATATCATTGCTTTAAAGACCTCTCAGAGAACAGAACTAGGAAATACATGTATGTATATTCATATATCTACATATGCATATCTCTGTATATTTCTAAATCTGAGTATTTGCATAAAAAGAGTTCATACTGGTATCTCTTATTTAAATTCCACCTCTGAGGAGTCTTTCTGTTTTTCTCTCTATCCATGTTTGTGCACCTCTTCTCTGACAGTGAGAAACCTACTCCCTTTATCCTCCAGCTTGCCCCCCCACTCTTAATTACTTATTTTTTCAATCAATTTACTACTTTGTTTACTGTAACCAATCTCCCAATCATTCTGGCAGCCTCTGCACCTGCCGTCTCTGTACACGCCTGACTCATCCAGCTTCCTGGGCTTCCAGCCACAAAGCTGATGCCTCTGTGATGCACCCTCACTCTTTCACTGGTCTGCAGCGGGAGGCCCTCTATGCTGAGAATATATTTCTTAGACACTTGATTTCTATGGGTGCTTACATGTTTTTTTTCAAAATTATTACCTACCTGAAACTCTTTAAATATGTCTCAGTTAAAAGAATACCTTCTTGAAGATCTCTTGGATTGTTTGAATGGAAATAACTTGTTCTTACTTTTGGTCTTTTCCCATTCTCACCTCTGCCCTCAGGGCATTAGGTTTTTGGGAGAAAGACCCCGTACATCATTGGTTGACAATGTCTTCCCTACCCCCATTACAAAATGAAAGAACCTTGGAGAATATTATGCTAAGTAAAATAAGTCAGGCACAGAAAAACAAATACGTATGATCTCACTTATGCATAGAATCTAAACTATCGAATTCAAAAACACAGGGAATACAATGGTGGTTACCAAAGGCTGGCAGGAAAGGGGAGATGACGGTGAAAGAGTACAAAGCTTCAGTAAGACAAGAGGAATAATTTTTTAAAGATATATTACACAGCGTGCTTAACATAGTAAATAATAATGTATTGTACATTTCAAAATGGCTAAGAGTAAATTTCAAATGGTCTCACCACAAAAAATGATAAGCATTTGAAGTTATGGACATGGTAATTAGCTTGATTTAATTATTCCACATTGTATTCATAGATCATAGCATCACTTTGTACCCCATAAATATATACAACTTACAATTAAAAAATAAAAATTTTTAATATGTATTTTTGCTATATTCAGTGTTGTTATTTGCCATATATTTGGAACATCCAACAGGTTTAAAGTAAAGTTAAAGTGATTTTCTAGAGAAAGCCATGTTGAAAGAAAAAAATCATTGATTTATATAAGGCTGGTGGCGGGTACCCCTCCCCTCCCTAGAGAAAAAGGAAGCCCATGAGTACCTCCCCAAAGGCGGTAACAAAGAACTCTCTACTTTGCACCCCGAAACTTCCCACCGGAAGAGAAACCCCCATCGCCCAACTCCAAAACCTTTATAAGCCCACTCAACACTTCCGGTGTGCGACTTCTCTGGCCCCCTCTCTCGGGACCAGTGAACTTCCCCCAGGAGCACTTTCTTTCTGCCTCCCCCAGTAAAGCCTGGTTGCTTGCCCTTTTCACTCTGCTGGTCTTTCTTTCTCTGTGCCGCAGATCCAAAAACCTTACAATTTATTTTGGGATTATCAGTACCTTAAACCCCAGAATCTTTTCACCCATTTGACAAATTAGAATATCATACACAGAATTTCACTGGCCATTCACATGTTTTCCAGGCTGTGGCTTGTCATAGAGCCTAGAGTCACTCACAATTTGACATTCATTCTTAATATAAACTTTTAAAAATACATATGTAAAATACCAATTATTTTAAAAAAAATCACTGTGCTAACTTATCATTGAATAATATATCAATAAATAAATATAAGTAATATATAAAATAGATACTAAACAAATAAATAAATAATGAATATAATCAAATAAATATAAAATCTAAAAAATATTCAGTATACTTTGGAAGCTACAGGCCAACTGATGTTTAGTTTTATTTCTTGTGGGCTTTATCTGCTGGTCAAATAAGAACATCGGAGATAAATGTGTAGTTATAATTTGAGCTATGTTCAACTGTTCTAACTTCTGTTTTTAAGGCATTGTCCTTGATAAATAGATCTCCAATTATAGTATCTATCTGAGTTGCTTGCACGTAGAGGGTCTTAGTTAATATTTGGTTAGTTAATTTAATTCAACATAAAGGCTTGCTCCTGCCCTAGTTACTGATAAGGCAGGCTTTTTATTTATCGTATGTTCCATCCACTTAAAACCGATACTCAGTTAGAGTCTGGCAACTGTCAAGCCCTTGTTCCTATAAATTGTTCACTCAGTAAGAACTTGCCGTGAGATGGGTGAATAGGCTTTCTTGGGTTTCACTTTTGTTTCCCTTTTTGTTCACTCTCTTTGCATTTCTGAAAATCATTCCTGTTTTTAAAGGCCTCTGAATGCACAAGAGAAACCGCTCATTACGTCTTTATGCTTTTTCAGTGGAAATGGAAAATAACAAAACCTTTAAGGGGGGAAAAAGAATGAGAACCTTCAGTTTTTTCACAAAGCGTTGTCAACATGAATGATTTCATATATCATATGTCAAGTCCAAAATGTCCAAAATAGCATATGAAACCAAAAATTGAAAATAAATCTTGTCCTTTTTTACCAACTAGTGTAATATAATCCTGCATTTTGATGGTCATCCAGATTTGCTCCTTAGAACCCTTCAAAAATGGAAGAGCCTACATTGTGTTCCCGACTTTGGTGTGAGAATTCAGATTTAGTTACTATGATTGTTTCCTCTTCTGCCAAGACCAAGCATCTCCACAAATGGGCTATTTTAGAATTTGTTTATTAGAGCGTATGAACAGAAATTAATAATAATCCAAAATAGGGTTTGCCTTCCTAGGGACTAAGTTTCTGATAAATATTTTCTGTAGTGAAATGACTTTGCGAAGCACTGATTAGCAGTCATCAGATATCGGAGATGTCTGTTGGCCTTTTATCACAGCTACTTCCAAGGCAGACACAGAGTCTGCTTTCTACATTCAGTCTGGAGAACCTTTTATGCTTAAAGGCTTTGTTTGCAAAATACATTATCAGTAAAAGCAAAATACTCTGTCAAAAAGATAGTATATGTTTACACAGAGCTCAGTAAAGTATTTTACACAGTAGTAAAAAATAAAACCAGTCATGTCTCATCTTCCTTTATAATGTAAGGCACTGCCAACTTCTAGGCCTCAAAAAAAAAACCCCAAAAAACTATAATAAATACACCCAAGGGAAACCATAATATTTCTAAAAATTCACATATGTATTTTCACCAGAAAAATTTTCATTTTATTCATTGTGTTGGAACACCCATTCCAAGTTTTCTTGCAAAATAAATTTTCTAGCCTGTACCTACAAGGCTCAAATATTAAATGTGATTTAAAAGTCCAATATAATGCAAGGCCAAACACTGCAAGTGTTAAATGGAAATTTTATTTCACATGAAGGTTTTAACACAGGTTGAACTAAAGAAAGAAATTATATGATGTCTTATAAAAATTGGGTTCAGTCACAATATTATAAAAAATTAATTGTGCTAAGGTGTTTCTACTATCCAATAAAGAAATTAGTACAAGAGGGCCTTTGCTTAGAATACAATACATACTTCCGTAGCCAACAGTCCTTATTAGTTAAAAATGAAGAGCTATTTTCAGGACATTGTTCCAATGTAATAGTCACGTAAGAAACTTGTTGCAATCTGGAAAGAGAAAGCATTTGTATAAAGTTACAAATTTCTCACCTGACATAAAGGAGTTTAAAGACATAAAATTAGCATAACCTGGGAAGTGTCCATAAGCCATATAATTTATCTCAAATAACAAATTTCATATCTGTGGAATAAGTCTTACTTGTATAAATTTAAGACTAAGAAGGAATAATATTTTATTTAATATAATAAAGACTATGGGTGTTAACTAGCAAAATTCCCTAAATATTGGAATGGATTTCTCCAATGTACCCAGAAAGCCAGAATATGTTTATCTATATCTTCCTCTTTCTAAATGCTTCATTTTAATTATTCTTTGATTCTGTACTACCAAATATCACAATGGAAGAAATAATACAGTCTGAAATTCAGGCTTTGTTTTTGAGTGACCACACTAAATGGTAGAAAGACTATAAAACTAGGAGTAAGTAGTTCTAAGTTCTAGTCCCAGTTCTGACTCTTATTCATTGCATAATATGGAATGATTGATGTTATCGTTGTGGGTCTCAATTTTCTTTTTACTAAAAAAGAATAATTTCTTGCTTTAAAATTGGATAAATCATGTTTATCACTATTATTTTTGTCACCAAGAATCACTGATGAATTCTACATGAAATTAAAGCATAGATTTATTCTATAGTTTAGAAAAAGTCATCATGTTTGGTATTGGTAAGGAGGAAATAAAGGATGGAGCTAAATTTATTGGTTATTTTCATGACCCAAAGCTTGAAGTACTTATGGAGGTCACCAGAGCAGTTGCTCAGGTAAACAACAAATTTCCCATTTTCTAGTGGAAAAGCAAGTGTAACACTCCTCTATTAACCCAATCCACCTGCCCAAGTTTGCTTACTTTTACTGAGTCTTTTTTTTTCTCTCTCTCTTTTTAGTACACCCCACTGGCTCACTCTTTCATCTCATTTGGTACTTGATTTCTAAGAGCCTTTCTTTAAATTTGCAGAATATTAACTCTGTGTACATCCTAACTATGACTTGAGGGGCAGAGAGTAGATAAAACACATTGAAATTCTTGGAGACTGGGTTTTAGTAACAATGAAGTGTCGTTACTGATAGGTCGCTAAGCTTAAAAAGAGAGTTAACTACTCCAGATTTTTACATGTGTTACAAACCTATTTGGAATGATGGAAATGACTTTTATGTTTGACTGACTCTTAGAGTCGGGCCTTAGGGACTGTTTGGAAAAGAGTTTGTTTAATTGAAATTTCTGTGTTATGATTTCCTATGTCAAAGCAACTATGTTTACACTCCTTGGTAGTGTAACAGCATAGAAGAAACTAAATGTTTCAGTCCTTACAGTATACACGTGACTGTGAACATCAGTCTGCCAAAAAAGCTATGAGCAGCATCATACACAGACCCTGACTTGTGTAGGAAAAACTGCCAGACAGAAAGAGAATTATTTGAAATATCAGGGTTTTCCGCATTGGTTTGTTTTGCCTTAAGGGAAAGAAACGGATGTAAAGACATCTGGAAAGCTTTCATAAAGTGAGATTTTACTTATCTACCTCTGGGTAGATAGTTTTAATTTCCAAACTTTTTAACTGTAAGGGGAATACATTTGCTCCTCACTCTATGGAGTATTGTAGGAGAGAGGAAGGGCAAGACCTATTGCAAATAACAGCCCAATGTGGCTGAAGCTTCCACATGTTGAAATTGAAGATTTTTTTAAACTGGAGAATGCAAGGGTACCTAAGAGACTTGTTTACGTAGTAGTGGATAGTAAACCTAAGCCCTTTTGTCCATTTTGTAGTGTGAATTGGAGAACTTTTCTTTTCCATCTACATCTGTTTGCTGTAATAGATCACCGACATAACTTCAATACAAAGGAAGAATATATATTTTAAAAATACAACAAGAAAAATAAAGGATTGCAGTGGGGCTTCAATTAGAATATATGGAGTAAGAGTTCCTCTTCTTTTTAATACTTCACTCTTTTTTGTAACTGAATGTTTCGCTTTTGTGCTGGTTTGGGAATTTGTGCTTGCTTTAGTGTGAATATTCTTTGATTGATAGCATCGAGCTTAGATTTTTTGCAACTGAATTACAGATTCATTTTGGAGACATGTGTGTGCTGACAGCTATTGGACATTGGATTAGACCAGGCATTTTCAAAACACTGGTCTAAGAGGTAAAGAGCAGGAAGCGTGAGTAAAAAATTTCTTTTATGAGCAGACATGACTGTCACTGAGCAGTTTCAAATATGAGGAAGTGTCGAGTTCTACACCTTGCAGATGTTGCGACACTAGCAGAGGTGACATGGAATAGCATATATCTAAAAACATTTAAAGGAGATAGTCTCATACACTCTAGATAGGTCTGTTCTCTTTTAACATGTTTTCTCCATCATTATAAATTTTGTAGATTATGTTTATCTAGTTTTTAGAGAGAACGATTATAGCCATATATTTCACTTACAATGTCCATGTTTATGAAGACACATTTTGAAAAGGACTGATCTCTTTTTTTAAAGACAATCTTTTAAGCCTGTTCTCCCTGCAGCAAACAGTTTATAGTACTAGGGGTCAATCTGAATGAACAGATGTCCGTATGTATCATGGTTTTAGGACAGTGTTTTCATTTTATTTCATTCACCGTTTTTTCATTTGGGGATAGAAGGATCTCCTTGGACACTTACATGGTAATGTACAGCTTTTTGCAGCTTGGCTTTTCCAGCTACGCTCTTGACAGGGCATTTCCCTAAGGATTTCAGGTGTATAGCTTAACTGTTCTTTTCCCTTTGCTCCTGGTTTCTTTCTGTCTGATGTCAGTTTGGAGCCTTCATCTAATTTAATACGCAGGGACAAGAGAATGGCTGACGACAACAACAGAATCGTAGATCAGGGTATCACCAAAGCCTTCAAGAATGGATGGAAGATGACAATTGCTCATGGAATGACTGGATTTGGGGTACGTTTGACATGTGAAAGTTATGTGTATGAGGGTGACATAATAACTATGGTGGCTTATCTAACTGCCAGTTTCTGATATTTTCCATTTCCTCTGGCTCCTGGAAGACATTGAAGTCTGTCTTCTCCATTGTACCGTAAATTCTTCTTGGACAGATATTACATTTTACCCATCCTTATTTTTCTAGTACTTAGCACAGTGTTTGGCAGATAGTTGGCACTGATTATGCTTTTTGAACTTAACTGAACTGAACTCAGTAAATGCAAATATGCCAGAATGACCTATTATGCAGTTACTTTTATTGGTAGACAAATGTTACACATCAAATGGATTATACCCATGTAACAGTGACCAAAAATATAATGACCTACTCTTCTTTTTCTTTATAAGGAAGGAGGAGAATGTACATAGTAAATTAGAGTAATTTGGAACTCTTATCAAACTAATAATTATTCTGAGAAAGGAAAATTCCTTCTAATTTTTTTTTTTTTTTTTTGCTATAAACAACAGAAATTTATTTCTTACAGTTCTAGAGTCTGGGAAGTTTCAAGATCAGTTGGCCAATATAGTTGGGTTCTGGTGAAGGCCCACCTCCTTCATAGACGGAACTCTCTTACTATCACCTCATGTAAATGCCCTCTAATTTTTAAGCAAATCTGAGAGAAATACTCCTGTGTCTTTCCCTAAGGAGGGCATTCTTAATAGTCTAGAAATAATGTATAGTTTTCTAAATAAACATATCTTCTGTTTGTTCTGCTTCATGTTAAGTTTAACACCACATTGGTCATATTATTAATAGAAAATTAGTTTAAAATCATAGAATCCAGCTTTAGGAATTGGAAAGGAACTTATTCATTCAGCTAACATTATTGTGCTTTGCAGAAATATTTTTCACTTTTCAGCAGAATGAGCACCAGAGTTTTTTTAAAATGGCACCATTTTAGTTTTTATACTGGTTTATAATGGTTTTAGTTATTAAACTAAATTATATATTATACACATAAATTATTATGTATAAATATACTGTACTAAGTTATATACCATATTATGATCAAAGATGAGGTTCAATTTGTGGCCACTGGGAGTCACTGTGTAGCTGTCACAGCTAAGAAGGACCAACCATCCACACCAGCTTGCTGGGCTACTGGGCAGATAACGCGCTCAGCTCATCTCTTTCTCCCAACCTCTGGCATTTGTCCATTTGCCAACTGGTAGTTATTAAGTGCCCACAGAGAGCTGGGTGCTGTGTTAAATTAGGAAACTCAGTAAGAACAAGCTGCCTATGTAGCTAGCCACGCCCCAAGCAAAGCCCTTTAAGACAGCTTTATGATTTATCAGTTTCAATATTCTGATGCGTTTGTTCATGAAAATTTATCTTTCCTGCTAGAAACCCTTATGGCAGACACCTACATTTTTATCTTGTAGTTGTTTATCACATTGGCTTTTATATAGTAAATCCTTAATACACGTTTGTTGAGTAACTGGATGCTATTCCAGTTATTTCCTCTTCTCCTTTTGATTTTGTTGTTATTTCTTCTTGATTGCACTTCTAGTTGTTGCAACATACCCTGCATCATTCCCTGTTCATTATTGCACGATATTGCAATAATAAAATGGTTATAGATGAACAATTTCCTTTCATGTCAATTGCTTTCCCTCTTTCATTCTGCTATAACAGTTTAGAGGTCTTGTTTATATAAAAATGAATGACATCGGTTACCAATGGCAGTGTTAACAGTCTCACTTTTATAAGTGGGGACTAGAATTCATTCAACAATGCAGATGAGAAGTTGTGTAGTGTTTGAAAACAGCATTAGTTACTGGAAAGAATAATAAATTCATAAGAGGGAAATTTACATTTTAGTTTCATATCTTTTACAAATGAACAATTTCAATATAAAGAATTGCATTACTTCTCACTGCCTCCCTTTTTCCATTTATAAGATCCATTCAACTTCTATTAAATACTAAGTAGGGACCAGGCTATGTGTTAGGTGTTGAGGAGAGTACAAAGATGAATTTAGCAGAGTCTAATGCCTTCAGAGGCTGACTGTACAGACGCGGAAGAAGTTGTATATAAAACAAATTCAGCTTTTAAGGCAGCATTTAAGTGCCAAATAAGTGGAAGAGACCATAGGAATTTAGATATGTGAGTGATTCCATTTACATTAGATCTGTCATGATTGCTTTCCGAAAAAAGTGGATTTTGCCTTTGGCTTTGAAGTATCAAGATGCTTCATTCCCTGGAATGGAGAGCAGAGGGCTTTTGGAGGAGAGATGTTCAGGTATGTGTTGGCAATAATGAGAAACTCTTATGTCTGAAGAGAAGAACACGAATAAGGGAAAGTAGGAAAAACTCTTAAAGGGTTAATGAGTTCATTTTGCTAAGAGCATGAGTTTAGGGACCGTAATGAATCATGCTTAAGCTTGGGTGTTGAAGGTCATTCCTCATTTTACATCATACTCTTCTTGCTAGAACAACTGGATGTTCCCTGTAGGTATTGAATCTGGAGTTACCATGCCCAGTAGTTTTTTCCCTGACACTTGTTATTACTAACAATACAAGTCTCAATATTGCCAAAGGGTCTCAACATTCTTGCAGAAGGGCTGTCATTTCATACAAAGAGCCTCTGCCTTTCAAATGGCCACTCCTGGAACACTTAAAGCCTGAAGATCACCTAGTGTTTGAGCACGTAATTTGTTACAAAGAGAGCAGGGAGCACCAAGTCTTAATGTGGATTTTCAGTTTTCCCTTTTGCTTCTATTTTTAAAAAATATTCTCCAGGAAAACTTTCTGCCAGACTAGGAGCCACAGATGCCGGACTCGTATGATAAAGCATTGAGGTGCTTGAGGATGAACCGAGGAAAGGAAAAGTTGCTTGTTGAACTAATTAAGCTAAATTTACAATTTTAAGTATTTAATCATTAGGTAAGTAGAAATGTGCACTTCAGGTAAAAATATAATTCTATTTCTTCTCTATTTACACTTTTCTTACCTTCCCTCTTTCATGCTATGTATAAGGACGGCCAATTTAGGGGAACAATCCTTTATTCCCATAATTGAAAATCAACATTTGTCCTCATAAATTCATAGACTTTTGTTCCTGTTAATGCCAATAGATTTTTAGTCCTATTGAGGGAAATAGATCTTTATTTTTGTGAATTTTGTAGAATAAGAGAGCTGGAAGTTCACACGTAATAAAGACCAGACTCATTAAAAAAAAATAATAAAGAAAATGATTTATGGTCATGATTTTTTTTTTTTGTTTGTCCAAAAAGTCTCTATAATTAATTTTTCTCCCATGGGAGTAATGCTGAAGGAACTTACATCACAGAAAGTCTGTGTGTGTGTGTGTGTGTGTGTGTGTGTGTGTGTCTGATTTTAGGCTATGAATTTTATTTCATGGAATTACTTCGTATAACCTGAACTCTTGCTTATCTATAAAGCACATTGTTAAGGCTACAAAAGGAGATCAATCACAGTTTTTGAACTAACAACTGGAAGGTAAATAGGGCGTACAAAAGCATCTTCCTTCTCATTCTAAGGACTAAAGTAAGAGAGTTAATCCTGTGTGTAACTCAGGCTTGCAGTATAATTGGGGGGAAAAATTCTCAACAGGTATATACCATTTAATTCAATGGATATTTGTATAGATTTTAACTGTCTCTATTTATTTTGGGAAAAAGTGAATATTAATATAAAGAAATAAATTGATTGTAGTAAAATTGGTTCCTAAATAATTTTATGGAAATTGATTTTTAAAAATTATCATGTAATTGTACCAAAAATAGTTTCCTATTACAAAATGGCATGGATTTTTTAGGGAGCAGTCTTTTTAATATTGCAGATAACCTTTATATATATAAAATATAAATTATATTTAGTAGGCCTGGATTTTTCATCTATCAAACTCTCTTAAAATTGGTCAAATACACCATTTCCTTCTATTTGGAATGAATAAAAGAGGCACCTATAGCCTTTCTTCAAAATGACCCCAGGAGCTAACTTATTGATAATCTTGACCTGTTGAATTAAGACAATGGAGTGGGTCTCCAAGAGATTAAAGCAATCAAATTAAAATTAAGCTTTGGCTAGTCACAAAGCTGAATACCTTTTAAAAACACTAATTTTTTTTACAGGAATTTTCACTTAAAATATAAGTTTTGGATGGTGTACGACTGAGGCTTTATAAAATACAACTATAAAACACAATATGAAAAAATAAAATGGACAAATGTCATAAGTCTATGAAGTTATTGGACTAAATTTAGAAAAAAAAGGATAGGAAAATACTTAATGTACTTTGCCTTCTGTTCTTTCGAAATCTCTTATTGAACATGGATTATGGTTTATATTTATATTCTTAATCTACCTCTGCCACAACCCCATCTCTCACTAGAGTCCAGTGCTAGTTAGTCAGTGAATCTCGTTGTATGTAAGGAAAAACTGAATGGGCAAAACAGTGGCATATGTAAATTAAGCTCATATAGTGCCGTTTGGTCTTGGAGCAGAATAAAAGTTAATTTATAAATAAATGGTCATTTGTCCCCGCATATTCCTTAGGCAAATAGAGAATGGTAATTTTCAGGTTGTATCCCTTCGAGAGCATAAAAGAATTTCTCTTTTTAAAAGATACATTTTTGTAAGTAGTGAAAAACCAAAATGATACTGCTTTAAGAAAAAGAAAACAAACAACTAGGCACTAGAGAATTAGAAGGAGCCTTAGAAATTATCTAATGACCAGTACATCTCCCTCAACACACAGATGGGAAAATAGAGCCACAGAGAGAGATAAGCACATTTTTTTCAATTTTTTCCTTTTATTCTGGAAGACATTTTCAACATGCACGAAAGTGGAGTGTATAGCATAGAACTTTGCTGTTCAATATGGTAATCACAACCCACGTGTCACTACAGAGCACTTCAGATGAGACTATTGACATGTGTTGAGATGATAATATTTTGGATATGTTGAGTTGAATAAAAAGAATTTAAAAAACAGATTGCACCTATTTCTTTTTACCTTTCTAAATGTGGCTACTACAAAATTTGAAATTATGTATATGGCTCACATTATATATTTTTGGACACTGTTGGCATAGAACCCCTATTTACTCACACCCACTTCAGCAGTCATTAACTCAGGGCTCATCTTGTTTCATTTATACCCCATGTACTTTAGAACTGCCTATGGTCAGACAGAAAATTGGTCCCAGATTTGGCATGAACACCTGCTTGTTGCCTATTGCTCTTTCCACTACTATACTCTTAAATTGAAGTCCTTTTGTGCATGTGCCAGTTTTAGTGTCTCCTAATTATTTAATCCTACATTTTTGAGTTTCACTAATTTTGACAGGTTAATAATACATTTATTCATTTTCTTTACTATTATTTTAATTAATAATTGATAAAATTTTGGGGGTCAAATTCTTCATTTACTTTACTAAGTATGGTGGACTCATTTGTAAATCATTGCTCATCCTTGCAAAATCCTGATCACCTGACTGCATTTCTTATTTATAGTTTTCATGTGGGGTTTCATTATTCTCTTAAAGTAGATGTTTAAAAAAGCATAATTGTCTCATAATCAATAAACATATCTGTTAAATATTTGCCATGTAAAATGCTCTCTCTCACACACATATTACATCATTTAGGAAGGTAGTAGCCTTGGGGTGGGAAGAGAGAGGGAAGCACAAGTTTGTTTGTGGTCATGCTGGACCTGAAGTGTCAGGGAGAAACCAAAGCAGAAATGTCTAGAGATTGGCAGGAGCTGTGCTACTGGGGAAAACATTTTCTATCTGGACTTTCTCTTCAATGATGACTTCTTGAATCAAAGAGGAGAAAATGTTATTAAGACTATTATAGCAATATGCTAATTCAGGGAATATTTACGATTAAATTTCTGCACATTTTTAATGTATATTTTGGTTATTTCAGTGCATACATGGTTTGTATTTGGGGGAATATAAGTCATTAGCAGAATATATTTATTAATAATATATTTTTTAACTTAGTTACAAATATGGTTTAGCTCCCACGTTTCCATCTTGGAAGTTGAAAAGGTTTAATCATAACACCCTTCCTATTAAGGTGGGGTTTCCATTGGGGTTTTCGCCCCTGCCCATACATTTATAAAATCATTTTATTAAACTCCCCTTAAGCTATCCTAATCTGAGTGTGCTGTTTGTTTCTTGTGGAATCCTGAAAGTATATGAGGATTTCCAAACCTGGCTCTTCATTTTAGAAATCTAGTTTGACCCTGGATACCTATCTCAGCATTCTTTCGTTAAAAGCTGAGTTTCTATTTGGAAAAGAAATTGGCATGTTGCTGGAGATTCTGGGACATGGAGCAAGGCTTTTCTCACATTTCTTTCTACCTAAATAATAAAATGCATGCTTCACAGGAATGAAATATAGAGGTAACATTCCAGAATGCACTTGAAGGCTGAACAAATTTTCAAGGTATACTTGCAAGTAAATGAAGGAGCGAGGTGGCAGCTGCAGCTCTGAAGTCCACGCATTTGGACTTGACTTTGAATCGACACCGTGGACACATTTGGTCTCACGTTGCTAGCAACACCCTAAGTCCTAGTGCACTTAAGAGCTTCAGGTTTTTAATAAGCATTTTCTTCAAAGCAGTGGCTTGATTTGCTCTGTGATTTTTGTCAAGTGCATATCATATCAAAGGATAAGTGTTTGCCAAAGCCTTTCTTCAGCCACAAAAAGAGAAGTTTTGTTTGAAGAAAGTCAAGCTGGTTGCACTGACCAGTTCCCACTGGGAAGATGAAAGGAATGATTGGATTTCCTGTTACTCTTTTGTTGTTGTTTGTATCCCTCACATATTTTAATCAACATGAAAGGATATGTTGCACTGTGAGAGCAGTGCAATTTGAGAAAGCTATTTAGAGGCCGCCAAATAGATTTGCAACTAATAAAGTTGTATTTGTCTGTGGTGTCAAAGACTAGATTTATAGATGATTAATAAGAGCCAGAATGCCAGACAAAGAGAGATGGTCAGGAGATTATTTTCAAAATGCGTTTCTCCACTGTGGATTTTTGATATGCCTTATGTACATTTAAAGAAACAAGATAGATTGTAAAGGCTGATTTTAGTTCAATGACAATGTAGTATTGAGACCTGATTATGATGTAAACTGTGTAAATTCTATATATACAGGTATACATGGACTAATAAATCATATAGTAATTTCAAATTGAGAATTGAGATTTCTTTATTAATAATCTATATTTTGCATACTTGAAAGTATTCTCCTTAATTTATTTCTATATATGTTTTCTCATTAAATTTCTGTGATTTATATTATATAATAGGCCCTCAATATGTGTTTGTTCAAAATATGAGTGATTGGATAGTTCAAGCATATGTATTTTTAAATTTTGAAACCATTGAAAATTCTGACTATTCCATACTCATGCTTGTTCCCTGAAGAAAGGAAAACAAACCAAAATACACCCTCATCATTGTGTTTATTATAATCTATAATTTCCATTAAGGAAATTAACAACATTAGATATTCAGATGAAGTAAGTCTCAATTTTCTTACTGTCAGTGCTTCAGGCAAGGAAGGAGAAGTATGGCATCATACTCGCTCTCAAGAGACTGAACGCTGCATCTCTTCATGAGGGCAAAAAGGTGGCGAACACCACCCCTACTCTGCATTGTTTTGTTTGAGTATCATTTTTTTGTATTATTTATCTTTTTATGTCCTACACTTTTTCTTCTTCCTATTTTTAAAAACTAGACAAGGATTAATCTTCTTATCTAATTTGAGTAGTGTGTTAATCATATTCCTCAGTTTATCGGATATATTCAGCACGGGTCCGAACAAGGTCTCCTATTTTATTTATTCATGTGTTTCCCTTATTCCCATTGTTCCTCCTCCTTCTCCACAAAAGGCAACCAAAATACATGTTCTTCTGTTTTTACATTATTATACAATATGTATTGCTGTTTCATATGCATTTATTTTTAACTTATGGAAATAACATTGGAATAAATCTTGATCTTGTTCTTACCATTCTCATTTGTAAGTATGTTTTTATGACTTTTCCTTGTGGCTCTGGGTAATATATAGTACGTTGCTTCTAGCTAATGCTTAGTACACTGTAGTGGACACTCACTATGTGTTATCTACCTAGTACCTGTAGGTACTGTAGGAGTACCAGTAGGTACTGTACCTAGACCTATAGGTACTAGGTCTACAGCTTTCTGTTCCACATGATACCTGAGGACCTCCGTGAGGATCTTTCTGACATATACATATGGACAGAGTTTCTGGGTCATAGGTTGTACATATCTTTAATTTAAATAAGTGTTATATTACCACTTTGCTCTCTGAATGTCTGCACCATCCACCTTCCTACCTGTGGTTCCTGAAGATTCTCATGTTCCCACTAGCCTGCCAATGCTTGGTGTTATCTATCTTTCTAATTTTGGGCAGTATGGGTGTAAAATGATATTGCTTCAATGTGCATCTTTTGGATTGAGTTTGAGAATCTCTTCATGTGGTAGTTGCTTTTAGACTACCTTCTGTGTAAATTGATAGAACATGTACTTTGCCCGGTTTTCAACTGGGATTTATGTTTTCTACTTTTTGATTTTCTCAGTCTAGTCTCTGTATTAGAACCTTGATCATTTTAGACACTGAAAACATCTTCCAATCTTCCATTTTTCTCTGATCTCTATTTATGAGGTCCTTTGTTGATCAAAATCCTTAAGTCTGACATGATAAATTGTGTCTTGTGTGTGTGTGTGTGTGTTGTATGGTGTTTAAGAAGTCATTTCCCACCTATATGTCCCCAAGTTATTCTTCCATATTATCTGTCATTGACTTTATAGTTTTGCATTACACATCTGAATCCTTAATATATTTGGAGCCTACATTTACATATGATGAGGATGGGGACCCAGTTTTATTTTTCTTTGTATAGTGCCAATATTCCCAACTCATTTATTAAATAATTTGCCATTTGCCCTCTGGTTGTGCTGCTACCTTTATCGCATATTTCTGTTTATGAGTCTGCATCTGAGCTATTTTATTCCATTGGACCATTGTCTATTCTCATGCCAATAGCATATTGCCACTGCAGTATTTTTTTTTTTTTTAACTAGGCTGTATATTATGAACTAATATCTGGTATGCCAGATTTTCCTTTTTTGTCTTCTTTTTTATGCAGACCTTGCTTTTTGTAAACTTTTGTTTTTCCATATAAATTTTAGTGTAAATGTATCAAATTTCTCAAAAATTCCTACTGAATTAGGATTGCTCTGAATTTACAGATTAATTTAGGTGAGACCTTCTAATTTTTGTCACCCAAGGACATGGTATATCTCTCCATTTATTTAGTAAATCTATGGCCTACATTAGAGTTTTAAAATTTCCTCCTTAGAGCCTTGAGTGTTGTGTTAAAATAATTCTTAGAAATTTAAAGTGTAGAAGTAGTATCTCATTTCTACCTTATTTTCTAATTGTTGTTTTTCTAAAGAGATGCTATTGGATTTTGCAGTTTGGTTTTATGTCAGGAAAGTTTGGTCATTTTCTTTATTAGTTCTAACAGTTTGGTCTATTGATATTGATTGTCCTACAGGATGATCAACTCGCCACA
Organism: Indri indri; assembly: GCA_004363605.1. Taxonomy (NCBI): domain Eukaryota; kingdom Metazoa; phylum Chordata; class Mammalia; order Primates; family Indriidae; genus Indri; species Indri indri. Next base: position 22,376 of record RJWJ010025287.1, read on the forward strand.
GTACTGATATTTACTAGAATTTATTTCTCTCTGGTTACAGACATACTCTTTCTTTTTCTTTTCTTTGGTTCTGGCTTTCTAGATTACAAATGTTATTGGGTATTTGATAATGCTGAGTTTATAAAATTTTTACAACAACCTCCTTTATCTTCTTATTTTATTACTTTCTTCAAGATTATTTTCAAGGTGTCTTTAATATGGCAAAATATAGAAGGCTTTATATGCCTGAGAAGAATTTTTTTTTTGTCATTACCTAATACTTAAATGATAATGTCACTGGATATAAAATTCTTACATTAAAATTATTTTCTTTCAATACATTAAAACCTTGCTGCTACAAAGTATAAGGTCAAATGATTCCTACCATTTTGTAGGTGAGCTATCTGCCTTTCCTCTTGGTAAACTTTTAAAATTCTTCTCTTGTCTTTGGTATTCTTAAATAAATATCACTATAATACGTCTAAAAGTGAAGTTTTTTATTATCTGATTTCTTTGTCACTCAGGCCTTTCAATGTGGCATCTTTCATCTATTTTTTTAATTCTACAAGATTTATCTTCAGTGCTTCTTTTTTGCCTTCTTTATTTTAGGAATTCTCATCATCTGGATGTTGGCACTAGAACTCTCCATATCTCTTTATTTTTATGTTTAATATCATTTTAGTTTTTCTTTTTACCTTCTCTAAGATTGCCTCAATCTTATTTCCTGCTTAGTAATTTATTCTTAAACTGTGCCAATATCATTCTATTTATTCAATCTTTCTTCTTTCTTTCAACTGTTATTTTTATACCCAATATTTAATTTGTCCTTCAGAATCTTATTCCTATTTGATATTGTCAGCATCTTTCTTCATATATTTAAGTATATTTGTTATACATAATGTAATTTTTTTATTCCTCTGTTTACTGTCCTATGGGGTTATTAGCTACTCTGCCTGATAATATGTATTGGAAAACACTGAAGATCAAACTTTAATTTGTGTCTCTCTTGGTAAATTTTAGGAAATGGAAGGGATGAAGCTTAGGGTGGGGAGTTTCAGGCACTCTAGAACCGCCTTTGTCATCCTTGTTTGTCATCATCAGATGAGGACCATTGATGATAAGACCACTTGTTTATCATCAGACCACTCTTGTCTTCAGGGATGCATTTTTCAATTCTTGGAAAGAAAGGGAGAAGACAGTTGCCTTAGTTTGTAATCCACTAGGCTTGCAGGGGGAAGAAGGCATTAAGAAATGAATGCTAAAGAACAGAAGGCCAGCATGGATCTGTTTGAATCCACTTCTTGCACTAATGTTTTTGCAACAACCTGAGATTATTTTATAGGTATTGGTGGCCTAAGTTGTTATCAGTATATGGCTTCTGTGGCCAAGTGGCAAGTGATGATTCTTCCAAGTTAACATAAGAGAAAAGAAAAGACAAAATATAGAAGTTTTTCCGACTAAAATGAATAGATAAGAACAATCTGTAGTCTCCCTAGTGACTACATATTTTTTTTTTTTTCAGGTTTGTTGTGATTGGTTGTTTTTGTTTCTTCCTCTGATGCTTTCTTTGCTGGAATTTCTGCAGTTTTTTAGGAGGAATCCCGCAGGACCCTTCTGACAGTTTTTCTGCCCTCTGTTCATTTCCTTTCTCCCTCCTTCCTTCCTTCCTTCCTTCCTTC
>RJWJ010025288.1:0-24038 GCA_004363605.1 Indri indri
AACTTTATCAGAGATGAGGCATCTGCTTAAAATATCATCGTTCAAGCTTCTGCATCTGCCTGCAGACCGCAGCCAGCAGACTATGCACACCCAGTGCTTCTGTAGGGATAACTCCCCCTGAGAGGCCACCTGGGTTGCTTCATGGGGAACACTGGGAATCAGACCAGGTGTGGCAGGGAGGAGAGAGGAGCGCACTTTTGATGCAGAAACACCTGGGACAAAACATCAGGCGTTCTCCATAACCTAGCCAGGACCAGAATTTACCCTCAGACACCCCCTCAGTTTACAGAGATTTCACAAAGGAAATGAGTTACCCAGAATAAGATTTAAAAACAAATTTCAATACACTCTCTAGTTGTCTCTGTCTCTCTGATTCTAAGTTCCTTTTACTCACTTGAATTTCTAAGAATTTCCATTTCTTCTTTCCCCGCTAGATAGAAAACGACAAACACTCACACGGTGCACACAAAAAACCTCTACCTGCCTCCCACATGAATTATCCCCAATGGGTAAGCTAACGGAAAAAGGGACACTGGCATTGTGAAGACTCTGTCACCATCCCAAGAAATAGGCCTGGGTCTCCTCTGCCAACTCTAGGTCTCCAAAGCCAACTCCACTCAGAAAGGAGACGCGTCTCAGCAGCGCTCGGATTTGCAACCTTCCCTCCCGAGCCCTTCAGGCCATTCCCCTTTCAGACAGAGCTTTCTGGCTGCCCAGTGGTCTGTGGGGCAGCGGAAGGTCCTGTCTGCTTTACTTCCTGTTGTCTGCATTTCAGATACTCCCACTCAGTGCTTTACATTCCCAGCTATTCTGAAGAAGCAGTTGCTAAATTCCATTTTACAGTAATGATTTTTAATTCCTAACCAAAGTTTACTTAACTGGCTTGGCTGACCAACTGACGCAACCCACGCCTTCTGTAAGGCACAGTCACTGATGCCTGTGGCCTCCTGGACATGCCACAGGTCCACGTCCTCTGGCTGCCACAGCTGAGTGGGTGCCCACCACGAGTCAGCTGTGCTTGGTATTAAACCTGTTTATTCTCATTTTACTTGTTATGGGAACCATATGATGTAGGTAAATATTGTGAAAACTGATTTGATACGAGTATGGAGACAGTTGTTTCTATGTAAACCAAGTTGAATGCACTTATGAGTTGCTTAACTGCATCAAAGTAAGTATCGGTGTTGTTAATAATAAAAGATAGGAAACATCTTAAAAACCTGCAAGGATTTTATGCTTGGAGTGCTTCAAGTTTTAGGTTTTCTCTCTATTTTAAAGAGACTGAACTGAGGATGTTAAACTCTGCAATCAAAGGTGTTTATGCAAGGATGCTTCTGGAGATCTGTAATCAAAGTACAGCCACTAAAAATTCAAGAATTGGTATACATGTATACCTTTTGAGTCTAAATAGAGTGCTTATGTATTTCTTTTTAATTCCATTTGTTGAGTGACTTTTATTTCTTTTGAAGAGAACTAATTAATACTGATCACAATTATGTCAGCTAAGAAGGTTGCACTTACCTCTGGCCAAAGGGAAGCCAGCCAAATACATTCACCCCAGAGTGCGGATGAAAGCATCAAGGATGAGGTGACAGTTTAATTGCCACAGGTCACCTAAACTGCTGAGGGTAAGTGCAGCCTTCCTGTAATTCTGTTTTTCTTAGGTCTCACCTCCACCTCCCACCACACCCACAATCCCCAATGCTGAGAAAGAGACACCAGTTCCTACCCATCCTTTTTGTAAAACTCCAGCATCATGTTATCCGTGGCGACGCTGAGAGGCCGGCGGGCCTGCTCGGGCTGGCGCCGGTCAGCAGGGTCCATGTCTGGGGAAGGCATTGAGCTGTAGTTGGCATTATGGTTCACGTGCACTGGACTCCCATAATTGCCTGTAATGTTGAACTCTATCTCTGCAGGGAAGAAAGAATCGGTATACGTGAACTCTTGGTCTGTTGCACCCTTCCTGGGCAGGAGAGGGATGAGCAGAGACACTTCCTTCATGCTTTACCCCTAGAAAAAAGTCATCCCATGGTGCCACATTAAGTAATCTATTGATATTAATTCATCTTATTAATATATTAGTAGGCTAAAGAAAAAAACACATGTAATCACCTAGACAGGCATTTAATAAAGTGATGTCCATTTGTGATTTAAAAAAAAATATGGTAAAACAGTAACAGATGGATACCTTCTGAAACAGAATCATCTTTCTCAAACCTCATGCTTAGGGGTGAAACCTCAGAGCAGTCCTAATCAAATCAGAAAAAATGGCAATGCCTACTATCGTCACTGTTATTCAACACTATTTGAGAAATGCTGGCCAGTGAAATTAGTCAAGAAAATAAAATAAGAGGCAAAATTAATATTTGTGGATGATGACAATATCTTTCTGGAAAAACCAAAGAAAATAAATTAAAAAGGTTGGAAATAGTACGAGATTTTGTTAAGGTTGTTTGTTGGCTATGAAAGGGATGCACAGACATACTCGTCCCATCCTTTCCTGGTGCGCAGGAGTGAATTAGCTCTGCACAGTTCTGCCATCTGCAGCAGTAACAAGTTAGGACCTAGGGAATCACTGCCTTCAACTCCTATCTACTTTACTTCTTTATCTTGGCTTCCTACATCCATCCAACATTCTGTCATCAACAGAACTCTTACAAAATCAGCAGTTCAGTGCTCTCACAGTCAAAACACATGAAGCAAAAGAAAGATAACTAAACTTCTTCGGTGGTAGATCAGCATTAACTGATTTCCTCTAATGGACAGAGCACAGAATGGCAACATTTTATCCTCACATTAATGGCTGCTATCACACAGCCAGCAGCATTCCCTTAATAGCTGCGAAACATAAGGTACAGTGCCATTTTTTTTTAAAGCAAATACCGAATTTAGTATAGCCACTGCTATCTCTTCAAAGCTGTCACCCTTGAAAGTTATCAGCTTAGGGAATGGGGCTTCCATGGCTTAGAACATCTCTGAATCCTCTGCTTAGGGGGGGATTTCCCTTGAGAGCCCAACTTTGAAGCAGGTATGAAAAAGAACCTCATTGCCTTTGAGCGCCACCATGACATGCTGAGGGACAACTCCAAGGGCACAGCTTAGGGCAGCAAAAGGAGAGTGTAGGGCACCCAGGTGATGATAAGCCCTGAATAAAGGTCCCCATCCATCTCAGGCCTCAGGCACCTGATGCATCTATAAAGTGAAGGGTTTGGAGCAGAGAAAGGATCTCTGTGTCCTTCCCATACCAGCATTCCGTGATTCGTAGATTTGAAGAAATTGTGATGTGGACATTAGACCAGGAGAGTCCACAGACATGGTCAGGACCGACAGTGGACACCTTCAGGTCAGACCTTCCCTTGAAACAGGGATTAGAGAGCAGGAAACTGCCACGACTCTACCCTGATACCTGGGTGCATGTGTCTGTGTATGTGTGTGTAGGAGGATTAAAAACAAAACAAACAGGGTAGTCAAGGTGGCTGAGGCCTGTAATCCTTGAACTTTGGGAGGCTGAGGTAGGAGGATCACTCGCGCCCAGGGGTCTGAGGTTGCAGTGAGCTATGATGAAGACACTGCACTCCAGCCTGAGCAACAGAGCAAGACAGAGTCTCAAGCAAACAAACAGAAGCCTGCGGGCAATGGCACTTGGTCTCAAAAGCTCAGAACTCACAGTGATCTTCCTGCTCCCTGCCTCTTGCCCCCACCCCCGATGCCACCACGTACCCCCGGGGAAGAACCAGTCCGCATGCTGGATGATGGGTTCGATGATCCCGACAATCTGCAGGGAGACTGTGGTCATCATCTCCGTGATGTTCCTGTAAGCACAGAGTGAGGAGGACAGGTGGGGTTACCGCCAAGGCAGCAGGAGAGGCCTGGTCCTGCAGCCATAGGGCCTGGGAAGGGCCCTAGACTGGAACTCTGTAGACCGAGGTTTGAGGAGGACACTTCACACTTCATCTTTCTGAACTTCTCTTTCCCCATCTACGGAACGGGGACAACCCCGGGGCACATGAGCAATGTCCATGAAGGCACTTTCAACATGTCTTCGTTCCCATCACTGCCAGGTCATGCTCTGTCCTGGAGACGGTCCTCTATCCCTCTGAATCCTGGCGCTGGGATGACAGAGTGTCCGGGGGCCTGAAAGAACTTGCCTTGCCTGTGCCTCATGTCCCTTCCCCTCTTCCCCCGTTCCTGAGGGTGACTTACACTGGCTCAGAGAAGGCCCTCACCGCAGACCTGTAGCTCTGAGACCATCAACCAAAAGAAAGATCTACAGAATTCTGTCCCTCCTCCCCAGCCTAAAAAAGAAGCAGGCCACGACAGAAATAGGGCATGGAAAACAGGCGAGGCTGGCAGTTACCCCGGGCCCCAGCCATCCCGCTCGCCCCGCCCAGGCTCTGCAGCCCACCTGTGCCACCCACACAGCCTCCCCACTCTGGACTCACCCTTCTGCTTGTGGCCACAGGAGGTTGGGTCCTAAAACAATTGCCATGTTACTGGGAGTCATCTTGTTTACATCTTGGTATTCTGATAGCTTGGATAAAAATTTGATCAAGTATCTGTAAAGAAACCAGAAGGGCCAGGTTTAACCAGGGCTTGGCACCAGCCACGTGCACCCAGGACTGGGTAGAAACTTCTCTCCTGTCGCACATCTTACGGACAACAAGACTCACACGACCTGCAATGTAATGAAAATGCTTCATGCGGCAGGAGATGGGCATTCTGTATTCTCTTTCCAAAAACAGACGGACTCAGATCTTACTTGGTTAAATGTCAACAACAGCTTCAACTAACACGGGTCACACAGTCCCCATCTTTCCTTTTGACTCAGAATGGAATGACCATGACTGCTACTCTCCCTGTGTGCAGAAGTGATAAAGTGTGGAGGCGTCACTGGCAGGGACAAGTTAGGGGCGGTGTCCCCTGGAATTATTCTCAGTTGGGCTTTCTGGAAAGATCCAATGAAGAAAAAGTCAAACCTACACTTAGTGTATGATCCAGCAATCCCACTCCTACAAATATACCCGAGAAAAATATGTCCATGCACAAACTTGAACGCAAATTGTTCACAGCAGCATTATTCACAACAGCCAAAAAACAGAAACCACCCGAACAGCCATCGCGAGATGAACAGGTAGATAAAATGTGGGACACCCACACAGTGGAACACTGCTCAGCCATAAGAAGGAATACTGACACAGCCCGCAGCATGGATGAGCCTTGAAAACACTGTGCTAAATGCAAGAAGTCAGACACAAAAGACCACATATTATATTATTTCACTGATGCGAAATGTCTAGAATAGGCAAAAGTATAGAGCCAGAAAGTGAATTAGTGGGTGCCAGGGGCAGGGTTGGGGGAAATGGTGAGTGACCGCTAACCGGAACAGGGCTTATTTTTGGAGTGATGAAAATGTTCTAAAATTAGACAGTGATAGTTGCACAACTCTACGAATACATTTAAAAAAACACTAAAATGTATACTTTAAAAAGGTTCAATGGTATATGAATCACAGCTCAATAAAATTATTTTTAAAAAAAGAGCCAATAAAGAAGCTATGCGTGAATTAAGCACAAAAAGTAGTTCTGGCAAAACACACTGAAAACCTGCCAGGCCCTGACAAGAAGTCCCGGGTCCAGCCAGGGGCACATGTTTTCTCCTGGACTGTTACAAAAGGCTGTGGTCCTAACCCCGCTTTGCTCAGCTCACAGGGGGTGTGACTCCCTCTGGGGCGGGGGGTGTTCACCTTCTGTCCGCCCTGTACAAAGTGCAGCTGACTCGGGACCCTACCGTGTAGTCACTAGGCTGTCACTGTGACAACTCCACCCGCAGCCTCTCCTGACCATGCCTCACCCTCCAGGAGGCCACAGGGACGCCACCAGGAGGTGGGGACCTATGCGGAGAGCAGTCAATCCTCCTGCTGGCCAGTGTGCTTGGGCTGGTGCCAGAGACACACCATGAGCTGTACTGATCCGATTCTCACTCTTCGGATTTTTTTTAAAAATTGTGGTAAAATATACACAAAGTTTACTATTTTAACCATTTTATGTGTACAATTCTGTGGCATTAAGTACATTTACACTGTTATGAAACCATCACCACCATCCATCTCCAGAACGTTTTCATCTTTCCCAACTGAATTCTGTCCTCATTAAACAGCAACCTCCCTGTTCCCTTTCCCTGGCCACGACCATCCGATTTTCTCTGAGTCTGACTACTCTAGGCACTTTGTGTAAGTGGAATCCTATGGAACTCATCCTTGTGTGTCTGGCTTCTTTCATGTAGCATCATGCCCTCAAGGTTCACCCACATCCACGCCGTGGCAAGAATCAGCATTTCCTATTCCGTTGTGCGAATACACCACATTCTGTGCACTCATTTATCCATCCACACACATCTGGGTTCCCACCCTTGGGCTTCAGTGAATAATGCTGCTACAAACATGGGTGTGCAGATATCAAGCCTGAGCTTTCAGTTCTTTGGGCACATACCCAGAAATGGAATTGCTGGATCATATGTGAATGACAGGTTTCATTTTTTGAGGAACTGCCATTCAGTTGTTCTTGAGATTTTTAACAGGAAAACAAATGATCGGGCAGATGGCAGCAGGTGCCGACGCTGACACCCTACATACTAAGAAGCAGGGAGGAAAGGTGGCAGTGCCAGGAGGGGTGCTGGCGGCGGGACAGTGACGGAGAAGCAGAGTGTGAAACAGCAGGAGCCAGGCATAGAGGAAGACCCGCAGCGCAGCAGGAAGTAAAATCTTGGGTGGTAGCAGGAAAAGTGAGAGGCAGACGTGTGGAACACATCTGGGGCTCGTGCGTGCAGAGCACTGGAGAACATTCTCCCTCGCTTCTCCTTCCTGCGGACTCCCTCAAAAACACCTCCGCCTCCTCCAGCTCCCACCGGGTCAGGTTCAGCTTCTCCCAGGTGTCCACAGACACCCATCTTTACCATAAATACCCAACATCTTACGATCGCTTGCGTTGATTTTTGTTCCTTGCAAATCACAGAACAACTGAATTAGCCAATGGCTAGTGGCCTCCAAAGTCAAAGAGCTTCTTTAAATCTGTTTCCTTATCTGCAAAATGCTAATAATTATCCCTGCCTTATCTCATAGCGTAGTTCGCAGTTTAAAAGAGACCATGCGTGTTACCAACACCCTGGACACCACAAAGTGCCACGCGTGCTACTTACCACGAGGGAAGCCGTGTCTGGAGGTTAAATAAGCCCAAGCCATGTGTCTCCACTATCCACTTACCGGATGTTGTTGTGATTGGCCTTAGGCAACTTTTCACAAGCATTCCATAGAGTCTGAAGCTTCTTATCTTGCTCCTGGATACTGGGAAATTGACAGGAAAGCCATTGGTTGAGCATGAATCAATGAAGTCTCATTGGCAATCATATCAACCAGTCACCATAATATTTAACAGCAAGGAGTGAACCATTGTAACTGACCACATCAGCACATGATTAGTTCAAAAACTGGTTGTTATTATTTCCCCTCTGTGCTCTCTTTCTGTCCTGTCCTATGCTATTGGAACAAAACCTCCTCTGCACACGTATTTCCCAAGTGAACATGTGTTGGGCAGCCAGTGAGGGCAGAGGGCAGAGGCCTGCTCTGGGTGGGCTCCGGGGCTGTCAGGAGGGCTCAAGGCACAGTCAGGGAGCTCTGTCCTGCCCTCACATCGTGGGGGCGTGGCCTGCAGGCCAGGCCGATGGATGTCACTTACTGCATTTCAGTTCCTTGGCATCTGGCACATAGTAGAGGCTCAATACACACCTTCTGAATAAATAAATTACCTGAACTCAACATAGACATAAGGAAATCTGACCTTTCAGGACATAACTCAGGGAATGGACCATTTCCACTAACCAAAGGATTCTTCACTCTACAAAGAGTCGCTCTAAAATTATCTGTATTTACAAGCCCTTTTGGAATTTTTTTAAAAAATTATTCATTTTTATACAAATCTCCATCAAGGCCTACGTGGTTAGGAAAGCCTCACACCTTTCCTTTAGAAAAACTGAATGCTAAACGCTAACAGGGTGAGGCCCCAGCTCTGACCCCTTGACCTTGGACCCACAGCCAGCACAGGGACCATCACCCAAGGGCTCCATGGCTGAGGACCCTGAGGTCCTCCTTGAGAAAAACTCCCTTTCCCCTCAGTTCAACCTTGAGAAAGAGGCAGCCATCTCCAAAAGGAAATTTAACTAGGAAACTAGAACAAAAACCAATGTTCCACTTAGAAATAGGCAGGAAACTGATCCTATTTGTTAAGTAGTTGTAATCTGACCGAAGGCTGGCCAAGGTGGGTTTTGTGCAGAAGCTGCAAAGACCCAGCTGCACCCTAACTGTGATCTTGTGCCAATTATAATATTTAACCTCTACAAACCTTACTTTTCCTCTTCTATACAATGGGGCTAATATTGAGACTTCCCTCATAGAGCTGGTGGTGTGAGCAGTTTAAAAGAGGATCTGGACGAAGTGCTCAGCAGAGTGGCTGGTTCGCTAAAAGCCCCTAATCAGCGTTAAATGCTAGCCTTTGACACCGTGGTTGCTGTCACTGCTCTACCACTCCCACTTCTGTCATTCCCTGAAGTGTCTCCTATGGCACCAAACCACACTTCCTTGTCTGCTCTTCAACCCTTTCCAGGGTCCCACTGAGTGTCAGGCTCTGTCCTAAGGGCTGGGAAGTGCAAGCAACCAGAGGTGTTCCCAACCCAAACAGCTACCCAAAGGCTACCATGAGGAGGATCAATTTCGTGCAGAGAATTAACAGAGGAGATGGGATAGATCAAGACTGCACTCTGATTTTCACCAGCTTGTCACGGAGGATCTCTCTCAGGAGGCTGGTTACATTTAAGGTGAGGCCCAAATATTAATAATTGGAAGGCGTCGACTGGGCAGAGGTCTTGGGGAACAGTCGCATCGGAGGGAACAGCCGTGTGAAGGTGTCGGTACTTCCACCTTGAGGAAGGTCTCCTAGCATGAGCTTCTTGCAACTTCTTTCAGGGACCTCTCAGCCTCTGGGCTGTTCTGAGCCTCTATTTTGCATGACTCTAGCACAGAAGCACTTAATTTAAGTGGCTTGCAATGATGTGTCCTTTTTGAGTTTTAGGCCATCTCACACTGTCCTGGCAATCCCTCGGTTCAGCCCTTGCTGCTCCCGGCTCCACTTCTGACTGCCAGGTGCCCCACCCCAGGGCTGAGTTGGTCTGAAAAACAAGCCCCTGTTAAGGGTGGTGCTGCCCTCTGGTGAAACTCAGCTTCATCGAAAGTTAATGGTTATCAGCCCGACAGCCTTGGAGCTCTGAAACACAGAACCCATACCCATTTAATCCAAATCTCTGAAAAGAAAGGCTCAGGCAGTGGTATCTTTTAAAAGCTTCCCAGGACATTCTGATGCACACAGAGGGTAAGAAACCACTGTTCTAGGCAAAATTACTCTTTTTTAGATGATGTGACCTTAGACACTACATGCATATCATCCAGTAGCAGAAATAAGTCTTTGTTTCTCCTTGCTGGACCTCCTCGAGCCATCCAGATCACTCCTATTTCCTAATGCAGACCTGTCTTTGCAAATGAGGTGGGACCGGGAGTGTCTCTGGGGCATCCTGAAGCACTGAGCTATCTTCCCCTTCTCTGGCTTTATAGCATCTGGATCACCTACATATTCAGTAAATAAGAGCAACAGTTTCCAACAAAGGTTATATGCTCCCTTGACTTTGTCCCTTGGACCACATTCTCGTTCTAGAGGCACAAAGTGCACTGAGCGCAGGGGCCCTGGAACCAGACCCCTTGGATTCAAATTCTCATTCTGCCATTTATTGGCCAGCAAGCCACCTGTGATCACACAGCTGTTCTATACCTTATACTCCTCATCTGGAAAATGGGGAAAACGGCACAATCCAGTTCATAGGGTTGTTGTAAGAATTAAATGAATTAAAAACACATAATGAGCTTAGAATAATGCCAAGCTTCTAAGCACCTACCATATGGTACCACTTACGATTGTTTATATCATGGGACCCAACACTCACTTATCACAATGAGATACAAGAGTGCCATATATTCAGCCAGCCTTTCAAAATGCATGATCTCTATTCTACTTTGAAAAAAACAGTGTTAGGCAACCTTACTCTACACAATCAAGCCTGGCTTCACCTCTGGGACAGGTGGGTCTCTCAGGGTCCCGGTTCTTCAAGAAGTAGAAGGACCTGCCTCAGATACACACGCCAGTGTTCTTTCTCACAGGCAACGCTGGCTGCTTGTGACGACTCGATCCCATGATGAGAGATTTCCAGAAATCACTTCCTTTCACGGGCCCCTAGCTACAGGAGCTTCTGGCTCCAGTCCTGCTCTCACAAAACATTCTTCTTTCTCCCTCCTTCATCTCTTCCTCCTGGACTGTCTCTACCCGCATTGGCACCACCCTTGCTCCAGTGCCAACTCTCCGCCCTGGTGTCGCCTGTTTCCTAGACACGTTCATTTGCTGGGTAAAAACGCATTCCTCCAAACAACAGCATTGACGTAAGATGGCTCTTACCTAGGGCCAAAGGGAACATGTAACACCGTGCTAACGCATGCACAAACTGAGGAAAGAAACTGGAATCAAAAGGGAAAACCACACGTAGGAGCCACAGTGTGTGCAGGACTGTGGCTCCACCTGCTTGGCGCCAGCTGCCTGCACTCTGCATTGTCCTTGTCCCCGACACACGCTGAGTGGCAGCCTCTCCCTCGGACACATCTTTAGCAGCGGGGCACAGCGGCCACTGACCACATGTTGTGCTTCTATGTTCATAATTAATTGGATGTTGTTAAATATTTTTAACTATAGATAAGGGTAAGACCCCTGTGCCCATTGCCTTGTCCCACGCTTCTCTCCAGAAGGAATCACTGCCATTGGCCTGTGTTAGCCCTTCCAGAATCTTCTTTTATGCATTTACACATAAATAGAGACACTCCTAAAGTTTTATTGTTTTGAGTTTGTTAGATGTTTATTTTCCTTTTTCCAACAGTAGACTATCACAGGTGTCCTTGTTGACTCACTTTATTTCACCCAACAATAAATCTCCATATTTTTTCATGTTAGCATGTATATTATAGCTCTACCTATTTTTTAATTGCTCCAGAGTATGACATGGTCTAGACATATCATGGTTTATTTAGCCTCTCCCCATATCCCTTCTCCAATGCACCTTTAGTGAATTCCAGGCTCCTGCGGTTCCAAATGATGCCGCCGTCGCCATCCTCGCACACGCCTCCTTGGGCACATGCAGAAGTATTCCTTCACCACAGAGATCAAGCAACGGAGTTGCTAGGTCATGAGTTAGATGCTTTCCTAATTTCAGTACACACTTCCAAATAAACCCCAACCCATGAGACATTCCAAACCAGGGTACTCACTTGGAGGCCTGGATCCACTCGTCATAGAGTTCAAAGGTCATAAGAGGTTCTGGCAACTCTCGGAGGTAAGACTTCAAAGCTCCTGGGCATGAATACAACATTGGTCGTGGCGAGCCATTATGACGTGGCAGAGATGAGATCCACCAGTCAGCACTCCCCACGTGGGCTCGCCCTGAGGATGGGCCCCCCGACCGTTGTGCCAAGAGCACAGGGTGGCTCCCACGTGAGTGGGTGTGAGGCTCCGCCAGGAGACCTGGGCTGGTAACCGCATGGGCCCTCTTATTTCCCACCATCACCTCCTCTTCTCTTGGCATGCTGGGGGCCGTGGCATCCAGGCTGGAACTGGGCCTGAGTGGACACACCTGAAGCACATCAGGGAGCCACTGGCCCAAGTGTCCCCGACATGTAGCCACACATGCTCACCCCTTCCCTATGGGTCCTCACGGCGCACACGAGCGCCTCGCCAAGAGGGTATGGATGCCCACCTGCAATCGCGTGGGGGTCTGCTGAGTACTCCTGCACGTCCACCACGCAGCAGTCCAGGGCAGCTTTCAGCTTCTTCAGCTTAGAGGCAGAGGGAGCTACTCGGAAGAGTCCCTGCCAACAGGACAGAGGGTCAGCAGGCAGCCCCGCAACTCCAAGGCACAAGAGCAGAACAACAGACCACAAGTCTACCTGCTTCTTTCCTCCAAAACCTCTTCGATGCATTTGGCCAACACCATTTTCCAATATCGTAGCTACCTGTTTTCTAAATGTTTCCTCCTTTGTATATAAGCAGCTTGAGCACAAGAGCTGGGCTTTGCCCACTGCTGTGTCCCCAGGGCCAGGTGCAGTGGGGAGGGGGGGACATACACTGGTTCAGTAAGTATCTGTTGAATAAAGGAATCTCAGTCCCTCCATGTTCCATCCTTAATAGTTGCTTTCTAATGCCTGGCACCTCCTCCGAGTGAACCACTGCACCCTGCAGAGCTGAAGTGAGCTGTGGAAAGAAAGAGAAGAGTAGGAGAGGGCTGTGTGGAAGAGAAGGTGGATGCAGGTCAGAGATGGAAAGAAACCTCCACATCACAGGTAAGTTAGACACGGGTTAAAGATCTATCGGTTTCCTTTTCACTCTTAGCTCCTTGCATTCTAGGATGTGATCCACGGGCTGAGAAACGAGCTGGCAGAATCTTGCTCCTTTAATCTTTTATAGCCATTCAGACTCACAAGTTCCTTTAGCAGAAAATGTTCCTGGTCTGGAGTACTGAGTTTATGGCCTGCTAGGATCACTAACTCCCTTCTCAAAATAGGGTATATTGGATAAATAGATGTGCGAAGCTCCTTGGCATGTATGTGAGGAAGCTACATAAATGCGTTTGGACTGGTGTGTGGGTAAGGCTGCCATGGCAAAGACAGCAAGCTACAGAATGCAACAGAGGGGTGGCCTAGATCTTCATAAAACTATGCCATCGCCACGCAAGGAAAGCCAACAGGATTTGGTGATGGCCAATGCCACAGAGAGGGAAACAGATTTGTCAAGTGTAAGCCTTTAGATTTTTGCTTATGTAACTGAGAGAAGCATAAAAACCAGGAGGAGGAAGGCATTGTTAAGATAGCTAGGGAGTCCAGTTTTAGGGGTGCTAGAGGAAAATCTGCAGGGAAATATTGAAGAATGGCAGCAAACAGAGTGGAGCCCTTCCACTGGGAGAATCCCCATGGAGGCTGAGGCGCAGCTCTTGGAGGGCAGAGTCGGGTGGTGGTGCTCAACGGAGACCCTGAGGTCCCTGTTGTCAGAGGCGAGAAGGGGACCAGGGAGGGCCAAGGGAGCCACTAGTCTCAAGGACACTCCATTAGTAACACCAGGCAGTGACGTGTCCCAGGAGGCTGGGACTGAGTCATCGCGTTTGGCAATCTGGGGGTACCTGGAGACCACTGAGGGTGGTCTTAGAGCCCAGTAGTGGGGTAGAAGTGACCGCACAGGAAGATCAGTAGGTGGTGGTAAAGCCGCAGGAGCGGCAGATGACAGAAGCTATTTTAAGCAATCGGGTAGCATAGAAAAGAAAACTGATGCGCTGGGGAAGGAATACGAGGTGGTAGCTGGGTTGAAAAAAGATATTTTGTTCTAGTCTCAGGGAAATCCGAGCCTATTTGCAAGTAAAGCAAACAGTGGACACAAAGTGGGGGAAAATGCAAGCGGGAGAGTGAGGTCTGGCCAGAGGTGGAAAGGCCGGGAAGGGCAGAGACAGGGAGGACAGGTGGGAGACATCTGAGAGCCCATTCCTTAAGAGCCGGTTTATGCGGATTAGATATCTGATGATACTAATAAGTTAGTTACTTTTTGGGTATAATAATACTATTATATTTGAAAACACTCCTTGTCTTTCAGACCTACCTGTGAAAGTATTATTAATGAAATGATACACGTTTGGGATTTGCTTCCAAATATCCAAGGCAGGGATGTGGGGGCAGGAGACGGAGGTGGAGATGAAACGAGATTGACCATAAGCTGGGCGATGGGGCTCATTAGTTTATCTTTATGTGTTTACGTTTTTCCATAATGAAAAAAGATAATGGGGAAAGAAAAGGCCAGTGCATCTCCCTCCAAGAAATTACCTCTCAGGGACTGTAGAGACCTTCTCACTTTTTTCGTTGTTAACAAACATGAAAATGCCTGGCACATAAAAATGTGGTCAAAAAACCCATTTACTCCCATTCCTTTCTGAATATCCAGAATCTAGGACAGGCCTTGCGTATGGGAAGCAGCCAGTATCTGTGTGTTCACAGGCTTCCTTCTCTCCCACAGCCCTTCCAGTTTGCCCATGCAACCCAGTGCTTGCTTAAAGACTCACGCATGTCTTGGGGCTGACTTGGCTTACTTAAGAAATGTTAGACTCATTTTCCCCAACAAGTTTCTAAGTCCCATATCACTCTTTCATACATTGCTCAGTGATAAACGCAAAGCATGTCCTAAATAAATATTGACTGGCTGATCAGATCAAAGGAAGATGAAGTAAAGATGTCAAAATAGCCTATGGAAGAAACCAAAGATGAGATCTATCTCCCAGGAAATGATTTACACAGCAATAAATATCTGGTTATTAAGTGTGAAATGTCCGATTTCCTTAAGTACTACATTTGACAGTTGATATCTCTTATATTTCACTTTGACATTTCTTGTTTTATTTTTATTGTGAAGGCACATGCCCTCATTCTTTCAAATGCACAGTTTGGCTTGTGATTATCTTTCAAAATTTTTTTAGAGGAATTTTTGTGAAACCATGGATAAGTCAAAAGTTCATGTTATTTTAGAATATGAGTTCCATAGTGGAATCAATGCAGCACAGACAGCTGGAAATATCAACAAAGTGTTTGAGAAGAATGTGGCTAACCACAGGACATCGACGGTTTGAGAATCACCATTCTGGTGATCTTAATCTTGAAAATGAGTCATGTGGGTGACCTCAGACCAAGATGGATAACAATGAACTCAAAGCTGTAGTGGAAGTGAATCCATCTCAACCTACACGTGAATTAGCAGCAAGGTTTGACGTTACTATTCCAACAATATTGGACCATTTGAAACAAATCGGCAAAGTAAAGAAGCTGGATCGATGGGTACCATATGAATTAAATGAGTATCAGAAGAGAAATAGTCTCAAAGCTTGCCTTTCTTTGCTGTCATGACATAAAGGCAAACCATTTCTACACTATATCGTCATGCATGATGAAAAATGAATTCGTTTTGACAATCACAATCGTTCGGCACGATGGTTGGATAAAGATGAAGTGTTGAAACACATTCCAAAACCCATACAAAAAAGCTAATGGTGTCTGTTTGGTGGTCCAGCGCTGGTATTATCCACTACAGCTTCATGAAACCTGGTCAGTGATTACAACGGATGTCTACTGTAACCAGTTGGATGAAATGATGAGGATGCTTGCAATTAAGCCACTGAGATTGGTCAATAGAGACAGGCCAACCCTCTTGCAAGACAACGCTCGACCACATGTCGCACAAATAACGCTGGTCAAACCACAGAGACTGGACTTCAAAACTCTCTGTCATCCCCTGTATTCACCAAACCTTGCGCCAACTGACTACCACTTCTTCCAGGCTTTGGACCACTTCTTGCAAGGAAAAATATTCAATTCTCAACAACCTGTGGAAAATGCCTCTCCTTATTTTATCGCCACTCCCTCGCTCTCCAGGCTTCTTCGCTGCTGGAATAAACAGGCCACTGTTAAGATGGCAAAACTGTTGTCGACAGTTTAGGTGCATACTTTGATGAATTGTACTGCTTCTTGTTTGAGATACAATAAACTACACTTTTGATTCGAAATCAGACTTTTCATATTTAATGACCTAATACAACAGTCACCACCAATTTGTCGTAGAGCTTTTTTACATGCTCTAAAAAGTACTTTCTAATGTATCTATCAATCATATTTTCAATATCTCTATTAAAAAGTCATGATCAAAAAGGTTAAGGGCTCTATTTTGAAGACTAGGTAACTTATTAAGCAAAAGGAGGAGGAAGAAGAGGAAGTAGAAGGAATAGTAGCAACGGCAGAATGCCTACAGCACCAAATCATGTTAACTACGAGGAAAAAATGGTGAGAATATGGCCATCGATTCCTCGTGGCTAGATCAGTCTCTCACAATCCGTGTGAAAGTGAAGGCTCGTGGTCAAAGGCAGGACGCGTGTGTGCGGGAGAGGAGCCTGTACCATCGTCTTAACACATTTGGACTCGAGAGGGCTGGAGCGGGGACCACAGAGGAAAGAAGACCTGCAGGCCCCATCTCATGGAAGAGGAGACCAGCCCCAGGCTGGGTTTGGCTGTGCTCAGACCCACCTCCTCCTGCATCCCGCACTCAAGCAGCATCGTCACACACGCCTCGATGGGGAAGGCAATCTCCCGGCCACTGATGGTGAGGTGCTCCTCTAGGGGCTTCCCGAAGGAGGGCTTCTCCACCCAGGCCTCTGGTGGGGAGGAGTGAGAAAGGGGTCGGTCAGCAGTTTGAGAAAGTCAGTCACGCTGGAATCTTCCTTTCTTTTGTCATCCAGATTCTCCTAAGACTCACAAAGAAATAGACACCCAGGAGAGCCCCCGTTCTGTGGTTTTGGAGACAATGGGGGATTGGAGAGGGTGGATGGCTAGACAGCTGTGCCCAGCGCTGTCACATACCTCCACATGCCCCTTACTCACCCCCGTGGAGGGGGCAGCCATGAGTGAGTGTGCTTTGCCTCACTGTACCTAGATCAAGGCACCAGCCTGGGAAGTCCTAGCGTCTCATCTAGGGTAGAGCAAAACATCTTGGGCAGAGCAAAAGGGTGAACAATGCGCAGGGAGTTGGTCTCCTCCAGGAAGGCAAGCAGGCTCCCCAGCCCTCCCCTGTCCACGGAAGGCTTGCACTTACCCTGTTGTGCTTTGATCTGAGGCAACACAGCCTGCAAGAGTGTCAGTGACTTCCTGTGGTATTCAGCTTGTACTTCTATCAGCTGGAAAACACAAGGGTGAGCATGAATTCCTTTACCAAAGGGCATGGAACACAGGCTGCCGCGGTATGCAGTATGTGGTATGCCGAGTGTTCTGCCCAAGTATTCTGCGGAAGGTGCTCACACCTGGGGGGGAGGAGGCGGCATACCTGGCTCCCTCTTCCAATCTTCCTAAAATGACAGGCAAGCTTCCTCTCTAGCCCCGTAACAAAGAAGTCGCCACAAATGGAATTTGGGACGCGGAAGAATCGCAAAGGAAGGGAGCCCCCCAGAGCCTGCCTTCACCATCACCCTACCTCACTGGCTCCCCATCCTCAACACGAGAGGCGACAATGAGAGGTGCAACCGTAGGAGGATATACATGGAAAACACATGCAGAAATTCATTTGCCTGTGAATAGACACATTAATGCCATTTCCCTGCATATAGTCTTGGTTTCTGCAAAGTGACTTCAGCATATAACTGATCAGAAAACTCGTGGCCTGATCCACAGTCCTCTTCACGTACCTCGGGAGGTAAAACCCCTTTGGCTATGGAGACGCAGCCCAAAAACAAATGTCTCAAAGTGTTCTATTCTGACCATCCCATTAATTAAGGGTGGCCAAAATGTTGATAAGAGCAGGTGAAAATCCAAGAACGATAGCTCCTTTATTTATTTTCTGACCCCCCTCAGCAGACATGTAGGAGGGGAGGGGAGGGAATCTCCATTTGCATACTTGGCATGGACGACAGACGCTGTGGTCCCCAAGTAAAACTAAAGCAAAACTAATACGGATTTTTTAAAAAAAAAATCGGAATATTGCAATAAATGGTACACAAATGACAATTAGGTAAGCTAGTAAAGCTTGGAATGGCAATGAGTGATGAGTTTTAGAAACTCTCAAATTAAACATTACCTTCGCAAACAAGCCATTGGAATATACTTGAAAAATACTACTTTAAAATAAACTTTCTGAGTTGGAAGCAATGAAAATCAACTCCTTTTTAGGGTAGGAGGGACTTCTCTGCACTCTAGACCACTAACGAAAATGTTGGAAAATTGCTAATAGCTCCCTGATGTTCCACCGTACTTGTCAAAGCATTTTAACCTTTCAGGATTCCCCCGTGTTTGTCCTCTCTTTACCTCCCTCCTTCCTTATCACTCCTGCCTTTCCCTGATTATAGATGAAGAGCTTTTAGGTCTTAGCCTTTTATTCCCAACTTTAAAAGCAGGTGGGCGTCACTGTTTAATTTGTATTTTTGTTCTCTCGAAGTTTTTCTCTCTTTTCCTCTTCTTCTTCTTCTTTTTTTTTTTACTTGCCTTGCACCTACCCTGGTAAACAGCCAGGGTCCTAATTATTCGCACCAGATTATCCAAGTTGAGACGACTCAGATCTTCTTTCCTCCTGTTTCTTACTCTCTAACTCTGCTTTGGTTGATGAGAGGCTGGCAAACAGGCCACATGGATCATGGTTTACCTACTTGCCATTGTCTTTAATAAAAATCTAGATTTAAAAAAAATACATGCTGGGGGGAAGGTTTATCTTTCTATTTTTCTCAAGTCCCTTGTTATCACAGACCATGGTTTCTCAAAGTCTGACATTTTGGATTGGATAATCCACTGCTGCGGGGGCTATGCTGTGCACTGTGGGATATTTAGGAGCATCTCTGGTCTCTACCCTCTAAAGGCCAGTAGCACCTCCCTTCCCAGCTGTGACAACCAAAACGTCTCCATATATTGCCAGATGTCCACTGGAGGAGGGGCACAATCACTCCTCATTTAGAAACACTGGACCGAGTTGCAATCATCCTCAGGGTTGGAGGTGGGTTTTATTATCAGGTTTTTGGAGAAATCCATACAAGGGATAATAGAAGGCAGGATTCATTCCCAGGTAGAACAGTCAAAGCCCTACTCTCTTCCATAATGTGCTCAACCAAGAGGCCCTCACTCAGTTCCATGCCACCTTCCCTTCCTGTCCGCATCATGACTCTTGCAAACAGACTTTAAGCAGTCTCACCTTTCTGGACACTTACCGTTTGAAAGTAGTTTGCATAGTCAATTTCTTTGGCCACAAAACTGTACATGTCAGCTGACAGCTGGTCCTGTGCAAGGCAAAATATACAACCAAGGTAAAGCATAAACCAATGGAGAGTGGCTCATGCAAGAGTCAAGACAGTACGGGAGAAAGAGCCTTACACACCATTTAACCTCGTTTTTAATAATACTTGATATATTATGAACTTTTCCTGTGGGCATTTCCCGGTTACCCAACTACAGCTCTGGTGCACGAGTAAGTTTGTAAAGAATACCTATGCCACTCGTTTCTCCAGGGATTTGAACACATGGGCCACGTCTAAAGTCAAAGCTGGTGCAGGGGAGTGACGTGCAAATTACTTCCACGCATCTCTACAGCTGGTGCCCCCATTCTGAAGCAAGCTCCAAGTACATGCTGTGCTGTTGCTCTTTTCATTCTGCCATTTCTTCTCTTTGATCATTTTGCTGTTCTGCTTTCTTTCATTCTCATTACTGATTGGTTAATCAGAAGCATATGGGAAAGAGATGGAAACGTACCAATTTGGAGGAAGCTTGGATAAGACAGGTGCACAGAGAAAGGATTGCTGACTGAGAGCTTGGCAAAGTCTGGACTCATCCAACATTGCACACAAATCTAATGGTGTTAACAATTCTTCATCGTTCAGTGCTCCCCGGGATTGGGTGGAAACAACCTAATGCTGCCTGGAATCTGGACTGTTTCGTCCTTTGAGGAGAATAGTTTTCAATTCCACAGAAACACCCACAGCATGATACAATAAAAGTACGTTTTGAGCATAATGTAGACTCTATCACTAACTGTATTTTTGAGCATCATCAACCATAGTTTTGAGCACGTCATTTCTCTGAACAGGTTTGCACAAGTCATATGATCTCTAAGGTTATTCCTTGTTCAGTGGCTCTAGGCTAGAGGTCCTCAGATAAGATGCTTAGTTAAAGACAGAAGAACCTATGTGTTCGGGTTGAGGCAAGAAAACATGAAAACAGTTCAAGAAAGCTGACCTCCATGACAAGTGAATGAGAGCAGGCACCTACACGCTTCAGGAAGAGCGTATTTCATGACACCTCAAGCAATCTGAACCAACCCCATTATCCTCAGTGTTTCCAGCTGCCAGTGGAGCCAACTCTCAGTAAGAACACTGGGATGTGCAGGGACAATATTTCTTTTCCAGTAGCTGTGACAAGCAAGCAATTGCTAGGAACATCGTTCAGGAGTTTCTGTACACGAGGCAACAGAACCAAGTAACAGAGTTAAAAGAAGAAATCTGTTCTCCAGAGAGAAGAAATCACAGTTCTCCAGAGAGCTCTAAGCACAGACTAGACAATACTGTGCTCGGTCTAGTTTCAGAGAATGAAGAAAGAAGAAAATGAATTAACATTCATTGAGAATAGTCAGGGTGCCAGGCACGGTGTTACACGGAATTCACCTCTTACTCTCTTAGGTAAGTACTCAATTTCCAATTTCAGATCAATGGGTAACAGAGTTCATGTGTGTTATCTGTCTGTTGACCACTGTCTCAACATGCTTAGCACAGTCGGGGCTCAATAACTATTTGCTGAACAAACAGATGAGGAAACAAAGGCTCAGGAATGGTAAATTTCCCAAAGAATAATAAAATGGGCTCAAAGACCACTCCAGCTCCATTTAACTAAAGGATCCCTTAAATGAATGCCAAGTCTATCAAAGGTTCAAGAGAAAGAGGTTTTGTTGGGAATCTACCTCAACAGCCATCCCCACAGCAGCTGTGCTCAGGAGGCGTCCATAGCCAGCCTGGGCAGTGGCAGTTGGAAGGGAGATATATTTTCTTTCTTTCTTTTTTTTTTTTAGAGACAGGGTCTCATTCTGTCACCCAGGCTGCTGGAATGCGGTGGCCTGATCATAGCTCACTGCAACCTCAAACTCCTGGGCTCAAGCAATCCTCCTGCCTCAGTCTCCTGAGTAGCTGGGACTACAGGTATGTACCACCAGGCTCAGCTAATTCTTTTATTTTTGTAGAGATGGGGTCTCATTATGCTGTCCAGGCTGGTCTTGAACTCTTGGCCTTAAGCAATCCACCTGCCTCAGCCTCCCAAAATGCTGGGATTATAGGCATGAGCCACTGCGCCTGGTTTACTTCTTATTCATAAGATTTTTAAGAGTTATTTAGATTGATGAGACCATTGGCTTCATCAAACACTGTGAATACTTTCCCCCAATTTGTCATTTGGGTCACTACAACATTTTTTGGGGAGGAGTCACTGTACTTTTTTTAGAGTTTTTCCATGTAGTAGTATTTATTAAATTTTTCTCTTTATGGTTTTCTCCTTTGATAATATGCTTAGGGCTCATCAACCAACAACATAAATATCCATATGTATGTTCGATAAAGAATATAACTTTGAAATGTTTAATAAATTAGAATTTATTTTGGTACTCATCTCTGATACCAACTCAGAAAAAAATTTTTCAAAGAGCTAACCAA
Source organism: Indri indri (assembly GCA_004363605.1). NCBI lineage: Eukaryota > Metazoa > Chordata > Mammalia > Primates > Indriidae > Indri > Indri indri. The sequence continues at coordinate 21,379 of RJWJ010025288.1, forward strand.
ATGTCCCAGAATTATTCATGAATAGAATAGACTGCCTCTATGGATTGGAAATATCATATTTACCAGATGAAATGTCTTATATACTTGAACTTTCATCAGGCTGGGATGTCTTTTTTTTCTTACTGATCTATATTTTTGAAATAGTACTTAAATTTTAATTCCATTCCATGGCTCTACAATATATTTTAAGAGATAGTAATTCAAAGTGCCAATAATTCTTCCCATGAACTTTAGATATCTTTTACCACCCTTTGAAAAACTTATTATAATTATATCTACTTACCACAGTACTAATCAAATTAATTCTAGAAAATACAAATGTTAATAATATTTATTTATAGGAACATCTTTCCATTTTATAAAGTTGTCTTTGATTTCCTGAGCAATATTTTATAATTATCCTATATTTCATAATTTTACAGTAGGATTTTAAATATTTTGTTGTTAAAAAAATCCCCAAGATATTTATAAATATTGGTCTCTTAAATAATTTTTCTTGGTAAAAAGTAAAACCTCAATATTTATTATTGACTTCTGGTTTCCGGTCCAGCATGTAAGGAGCTTAGAAGTCTGTCCTAACAAAAAGCAAAAAGCTGACAAACTAAACAATCAAAAACTCTCCTTAAATCTGTCCGAGAAGTGATGTCACAGAGCAAAGTGCTGCTGCCCCCAAAACTGGAGACAGGTAGGGACAGAGAATCACAACTCACTGCAGCAGAAACCAGTACTGGGGTGGGACAACCTACACTGCAATTGAGGAATTGCTGGGGGCTCAATGTGGACAAGTCTGAAAGTTAAATACTCCAGGGGCGACCGGGGCATGGTGACTCGTGCCTGTAATCCTAGCACTCTGGGAGGCTGAAGCAGGAGGATCGCAGTGAGCTATGATGGTGCCACTGCAGTTCTATCCAGGAGAACAAGGCGAGATTTGGTCTCAAAAAACCAAAAAACTCCAGGAGGACGCAGTCACAGGAGGCGGGGAGGCACTTTTACCTTCAGGAGCTCTACCAGGTTCTCACAGTGAATTTCAGAGAAAAATCCTCTCCTGCTTCCAGCAGGCGGGGGTTGGGGTGGTGGTGGTGGGTGGCTTGGGGGGAAGTAACCATTTTGAAACATGATAGAACAGTCTATTCTTGTCAGCAAGGTCTGCCCTCGAGAAATTAGTTTACCAAAGTCTAAACCACGGGGCTTTCTTCATTGCCTAACCAACCTGAGAGAAGGGAAATACTCAACTCCAACCTTCTCTAGCCATTCTGTCCCATCTAAGAAAGAAATAATAAAAATCCTAGAAGCACTGGTGAAACTCACAGCCCAGGGACACAGGCTCACCAAAAGAATGGACCTAATTATAGGACTGTAGAACACTTCCCTTTTCCTCCCACCTCACGACTGTACCACTAAAGATCCATTACCGCTGTTCCTCTTACTTGGTACATCACATCCAACTTTCAACACAAAAATTACAAGGCATATTAAAAGGCAAAAACACAGATTAAAGATACTGAACAAGGATCAGAACCATAGTTGAATGACCAAAATCCAAAAGACTGACAACACCAAATCCTAGCTAGATGTGAAGCAACAGGACCTCCCATTTATTTCTGGTCAGGATGCAAAATAGTATGGCCTCTTTGGAAGATGGTATGGCAGTTTCTTTCAAAACTAAGCACACTCTCACCATATAGTCTAGCAGTTATGCTCCTTGGTTTTTGCCCAAATGAATGGAAAACTTATGTCCACACAAAAGCTTGCACATGGATGTCTGTAGCCTCTTTGTTCATAATTACCCAAACTCAGCGGCAACAAAGATGTCTTTCAGTAGGTGAATGGATAAACTGTGGTATATCCAGACAATGGCATATTATTCAGTGCTAAAAAAAAATGAGTTTTTAAGCCACGAAAAAAACTTGAAGGAAACTTATATGCGTATTTATTACTCAGTGAGAGAAGCCAATCTGAAAAGGCCACGTACTGTATGACAGTAAAAAGATCAGTGGTTGCCAAGGCTTGGGGGGAGGGAGGAATGAATCAGTGGAGGACAGAGGACTTTTAGGGCAGAAAAAGTACTCTTTATGATACTATAATGGTAGATACGTCAGTACATAACTGTCAGACCCCCAGAACGTACAACACCAAGAGTGAACCCCAAGGTAAACTATGGACTTTGGGTGATAATGTGCAATGTAATTTCATCAATCATAACAAACCCTGTACCCCGTGCTATGGGATGTTGTGACTAGGGGAGGCAGTGCACATGTATGGGGGCAGGAGATAATGGGAACTCCCTCCGTAACTCTCCACTCGATTTTGCTGTGCAATTATAAGGGCTCTAAAAAATAAAGTCTATTAATTTAAAAAAGTTTAAAAGATTTCAAAAGTAAAAAGGAAAGCACAAAACGTCCGTTTTTCAGAATCTCAGATTTAAGATGGAGATCTTTGATGCAGGCCAATTTTATTTTTCTATGCTCATCTGATTTGTTTTGTTTCTACAAATCTCCTATTATCTGTACATTGGCTTTCCACTTTTTATCTTCAACATCTACCAGCTTTTCTCTCATTGCTTTTGTTCCTTTTGACTCCTGCCCTAACATTCTAGAAGAAAAGTTCAAGTTTTTCTCTACATCATTGGCTCAATTTTTTGCAGTGTCAGTTCTGTTCTT
>RJWJ010025289.1:0-24041 GCA_004363605.1 Indri indri
CCTCAAGTTTTTGGTCTGGTTTCCCTCCTGCAAAGGCGAGTATGTACTGCGTTTCAGGAATACTGAGAAATTGGGTCATCTGGGTTTGCGTCTACTTAGCAGTGTTATTCAGACAGGTGGGAGTTTTCCAAATCACAGCTGGGGATTGTGATTCTTGTCCGTGTTTTGTTGTAGTCCTTTTACACTTTCTGCACATACGTGGCTTGGATTGTCTTCCGACGTCAACACTTCACGGAGATTGAGGAAGAGATAGGGAGGCTCTTTCGTACCAATATGTTCAACATTCCCCGAAGGAAGCGTGAAGATGAAGAATCTGCAGGGGAAAAGAAACGCATGACTTTTGTACAATTCAGGTATGACCTTTTACCTTTCCTAAGCCCAAGGACATTTCTAGAAAACAGGATGGGGTGACCTAAATGTCACCTCTTCCCCCCAACAGGAGAACGATGGCAAAACGCCCAGCGATTAAAACAGCCATTAACATGTGCTCTCCAGTCATGTCTACCCTGCTGCCATCTCTCAGAGAAAAAGCTCAGAATGTCATTGAGAAAAAGTATCATCAAGTAGGCATCAAACTCCCAGCCCAGATGCAAGAGCAGGTGGAAAGTCTGTACTCTGTGCCCATGCCAGTGTAAGTGGCCCAGGGAGAGAGACAGGAGGGCCCTGAGTGTGGCCTCCCAGGTGGGCTGGGGAGGGGCAGTGACGCGGGCACCATGCCTCTGCCAGAGTTGAGCCAGGGTGACAGCCTCCCACCCTGCTCCTCTCCCTGTTTCCCTTCCAATACAGTGCGGGGTACACCCATCCAGACTAGAAAGTTATGCCAGGTTCCAAATAGTTCTAGTTTGGAGGGGTGAGTAAAAGATTTTTTTTAAAGGCTGATGTTTTTCTATGAGAAGAATCATCTTTGGGAAATGTGGGAAGGGGCTAGTACAAAATCTTGCTATGGATTGAATTTTGGACCCATATGTAAGACCATAGTGATGGTTCATGGAAACAGGAAAAGCTTTAAAAAAAGAGTCTCAGCTTTAGTGTCCACACACACACTCACACTCACACACAACCACAGTCACAACCCCGCACCTCCGTCTTTGGCCTCAGTGCTTCAGCTATACCAATAATTCTTTTCACAGAGTTGGCATCTTGGGGGAGCCTCGGTGTCTGTTCAACCCCCATACGCTTCTCCCCCTTGAAATAGAAGAAAATGGGAAACCGTCTGGGAAACATCCTTCCCTGGTAGAAAGAAATAACATGAGGATTCAGAATACGCTGGACTTAGTCACGAGAGCACTGCCCCCTCAAACATGGCCTAAATAATCTGGTACATTCCGTGTCTGTAATTAAGTACCTGTATTTGAAGTAAACTGCTTTGACTCAATCACTTTATGTAGGACTAATATTTGTTATTACTAAGCTTTTAAAATTGTTCAAATTATTTTGTTAAAAGTTCAGCAATAGACTATTAAATAATTCTAGAAAGCTCTTGGAAAGCTCATTTTCCTATTTTTAGTAGTTTGCTTTGTTATTTATTTATTTTATTGACTTCTGTGTGACTACTTAGGGTAATGTAGTAGAACATTGAGCCAGTGTTCCAGCGTACTAGTGAAGAAACATTCTGTTATTCATTTCTAAGTTGATTTTTGCCTTATGAGAAGAGCCTCTTTGGTACACGTGGAAACAGAATTTCATACTCAAAAGGGCAATTTAAGACTTTTTAATATTAAATCTCTTTCTATGGCTATATTATTATTGGCATTGGGATATAAAGTGTATCTGATTCATTTAAAAGCCTTTTAACATATATGTTTCATTCATTCTTTATTCACTTAACAACAGATATGTATTAAGCCCCTATTCCATGCAAAGCCTTGTGCTAGGATAGGAAGAAAAGATCAAGACAAAGGCTATATCCTCCAGGTCTGTGTAACAGAGAGGATAAATAAAATAATACATCATCACAATACAGTATTGAATAGGTTGGAGGCCATAAAAGAAGTAAACACAAAGTGCCCTGAGAAGACAGAGCCATGGGGCAATCACTTCAGGGGGGACCAGGAGAGTTCTGATTTGGATTTGGCTTCTGAGGGACTTGGGTGGCACTGAAGGGGGACCTGCAGTCAGTGGAAGAACGTGCAAGGGCACAGAGATGAGAAATGTGCCCTGTGATTGGGAGCGTCAAGTGCATGGTGTATGTAACAGGGAGCCACAGACGGGCAGGCAGGAGAGGTCAGCTGAGCCCTGAATGTCCAGCTAGGGAGTGAGTTGGATGTTATTTGGTAAGCAGTGAAGATTAGGAATTGCCAACAAAACCAGTTCATGGCAGGGCGCAGTGGCTCACACCTGTAATCCTGGCACTCTTGGGAGGCCGAGGCAGGAAGATTGCTTGAGGTCAGGAGTTTGAGACCAGCCTGAGCAAGAGCGAGACCCCGCCTCTACTAAAAATAGAAAAAAGCCGGATGTGGTGGTATATGCCTATAGTCCCAGCTACCTGGGAGGCTGAGGCAGGAGGATCGCTTGAGCCCAGGACTTTGAGGTTGCTGTGAGCTAGGCTGACGGCACTCTAGCCCAGGTGACAGAGCAAGACTCCATCTCAAACAAACAAACAAACAAAAACCAAAACCAGTTCACTAGATGGAATACAGAGCTGCTGCTAATATAATATCATTTTTAAAGTCCTATACTGGGATGGAGTTTAGTCATTTCAAACAACTGGACCGAATTTGCCTTTCCGTGGCCACAGGTTTATCTCGGACTTCACAATCCTCCTTTTGGCATTCAGTCTCATAGAAAATCCTTGACACCTTTCCCAGCTTTGACACCAGGGCAGAGGAACACCAGTTCCAGCCTGTGGATGTGGGCAGCATCTGTCAAACATGTACTCTGTCCTCCTCTCTCACCCGTCATTATCCAGGTCAACTCCTATTACAACTCCTGCTAACACAGAAAGGTTTTTATCAAAATCCTGGACCATCAGCTAATCCTTCTTGGACTTTTTATTTATGTGGAGAAATTGGTTATAATGCATTTTTCATAACAAATCTTTATCTGGAATATGTTGACACGGTTTTTTTTTTGGTTTTGGTTTTCAATAAGTACTTTTAAAAAAGAAAGCCTGGGAATTATGAAACTTTTGTAACTATCTTTACTAGGTTTTTCTCACTCTCTTTTCTGAACTATGAGGCTTTGGGGTGCTCCATTTATTCATTCATTCGTTTATTCATTTTTTCACTCTGCAATTATTATATCCCCACTCTGTGCTAGGTGCTGTGTTAGGTGCTGGGAATTCAGTGGGGACAGAATATAGCCTGCTCTGCCATGGAACGGACAGTCTTGGGGGAACACAGGGAGGAGACACAAACTCGAATCACGCACTAAGTGCACGGTGACGGGTGCTACAGAAGGGGAGGGAATGCTGTGACAGCGCACAACTAGAGACCTGCAGCTGTGTGGGGGACTGCCAGGGAAAGGGGAGGTCATCCCTGAGGAACTGACATTGAAATCTGAGGCCTGAAGACACATAGGAGCTGGAGAGGTGGGAAGTGAGGAGGGGAATATTCCCAGCTGTCTTCATTGCCTATTGCTCATAACAAATGACCCCAAATCACGGTGGCTTAAAACAGCAACATTTATTATCTCAGTTTCTGTGAGTCAGGAATCTGGGCGCAATTAGCTGAACCCTCCGACCCAGGGTCTCTTACAAGGCTTCAACCAAACTGTCAACCAGGGCTGAAGTCATCTAAAGGCTCAATCGGGGGTTGATTTGCTTTCAGTAGGATTCAAGCGGTTGTTGGCAGGATCCACTTCCTCAAGCGCTGTTGGACTGAGGCCTTAGCTCCTCATAAGTGGCTGGCTCAAGGCCTTCCTCAGGTCCTCGAGGCCACCTGAGCCTCTCCGCAAGCATCGCACGGCATGGCAGTTGACTTTGTCAGAGTGAGCAAGTGAGAGAGGGAAAGTGTGCGAGAAAGACAAGTTACAATCACAACCTAATATTGGAACTGCTATTCCATCACTTTTGCTCTATTCCATTCATTAGAAGCAAGTCACATGGTCCAGTCCACACTCAAGGGGAGGGGACCACACAAGGCCCGTGAATACAGGAGGTGAGGATGGTTGGCGGTGCGGGGTTCCCTGCCACACTGGCAGAGGAAACGTAAGTGAGAGCCTTGAGGCTGGAAGCAGAGCTCCTTCAGGTTGCTGAGATAAGGCTCTCGTAGGTGTAGAGGGAAAGGTGGAAGGGTGAGATGTGGCTGCAGGGTGGGCAACAGTTCCATTGTGGAAGATTTTAAAGTATATGAAGGGTACACTTGAGGACAGTGGGGGTTGTCACAATGTGATTATGTGGTTTGTGCCTGGCACAAACTCTTCATAGACTACTAGGGTGAGATTGCAGGTTGACATGTGAGGATTGCACCCTTTCCCCCAACTCTTTCACTTTGCAACAAGTACAGGCCAAAGCACGTGTGGGAATGCTAACAAAACACATCCTCAAGAAAAAGAAAATAACAAAATGCGGTAAATCCTCCACATGCTCAGACAACTCAAGTCAACTTCAGACTGTGCCAGCGGTGGGCGACGAGGCCTCACGTGGCTGTGGTGGCGGATCTGCAGCACGCTTCCTACGCCAGGGAGTGTGTTCTTTTGTGTGGCTTCTCTGAGCCACCGACTCTGTGTAACTGTGCTGGATGCTACCCAAACACTGTTGCTTCCCTTGGGAATAATTATCTCCTCCCCCACACTCACCCTTTCCCCTTCACACGCATCCTTTAATATGCGCTGATAATCACACACTGATGCAGACACAAATTGAGCATTTGCTTGAGGACTCCGGAGTCTTGTGTCATTGCATACAAAGAATAAAATGAGGAGGAGCCTAAATGTCATCTTGGAACTCACACTGTAACATGTACCCTACATGTACCCATTGAAGAACTATTGTGTGCAGCCTGAGCAAGAGCGAGACCCTGTCTCTACAAAGAAACAGAAAAATTAGCTGGGTGTGGTGACAGTCTGTAGTCCCAGCTACTCGGGAGGCTTAGGCCGGAGGATCGCTTGAGCCCAGGAGTTTGGTGTTGCAGTGAGCTATGATGACACCACTGCACTCTATCTTGGGCGACAGAGTGAGACCCTGTCTCAAAAAAACAAAATGAAACAAACAAAAAAAAAAACCAACTATTGTGTGGATTTTTAGAACTATTTTTTTTCCCCAATACTTCTCACAGCAAACCAGGAAGAGAGGTGGTTATAGAGGCTGGCTTTTCGAGTTGGGACCCTGAGGTTCAGAGCTGTTGTTACCAGTCTAGAATTGTAAGTTTATCTTACTAAATCATTGGTTTATGGATTCATAAACAAATTTTATTATGCATCTGCTGCACTAAGCCCTGAGAATAACCCCCATGACTAGGCAGACATGGTCCAGGCCCTTCTGGATGCATGAGAGGCAGCTGACAGGGACCAGGTGATTTGTACTTTGTGGATGTGTAGGATGTTGGGATTTTACACCTTAGGTTGGGAATTGGATGGAGGGTTTTAGGCAAAGGAGTGACGTGATCCAGTTTATGTTTTAAAGGATTGCTCTTGCTACCGGGTGGAAAATGGGCCGAGGGCAAGGGGAGTGGATAATGGAGTGGAGGCTTGGAGATCAGTTAGAGGCTGCAGGGGAGGTCCAGGAGAAGGAAGACGGGGATGGATTCTGGAAAAGCTGGAGCTGATAAGATTTGCTGATAAGAAACAGGGGATGAGAAAAGAGAAAGCGTAACTCTAAACTTTTTGGCCCGAGCAATGGGGTATTCAGTGTTTCCATAGAGTGGGTAAGGAATGGGCTGAGGGAGAAAAATCTAGAGTTCTGTTTTGGACTGATAAGTCTGAGTTGCAAATTAGTCCCCCAAGTAGGATGAATGGGTCTTTGTATCGATCTGGAGTTCTGGGGAGAGATTACAGCTGGAAATGTAGATTTCGATGTAACTGGCCACGGGACTGGACAAGATTACCTAAGAAGAGAATGCAGACAGAGAAGACAAAGGACCTGGCCATAGGCACTGCACATGTTAGGAGGGGCGGAGAGGAAGCGAGCAAAACGCACCAAATCCCTCATGTGCTCCAACAACAGGGAATCAACTGCAGAATGTGCCAACCGCCAGTGAGGCAAGAAGAAAACCAAGAGTGTGAGGAGTCATGGGAAAAAAAGTGTCACGCAGTAGGGAGTGGGCAGCGGGTAGAAATGCCGTAGGGAGAACTAGTAAGGTGAGAACAGAAAAGTGACCGTCAGATTTGGCAACGCGGAGGTCGACTTTGCAGGCTCATAATGGTGGAGCCCTCTTGAAATGAGTAGAGAAAGGCAGGCGAGAAAGTGGAGACCAAGACTTTGGACAAAGCAAGATTCGCTGAGAAGGGAAGGAAAGCAATGGGCAGTAGCTAGGGGGCGATGTGGAGTCAAGAGGGCGAGGCCTTTAGGGGGTTCTGGTTTTTGGCTTTCTGGAGATAGGAGATGCTAGAACACAGGACCCAGTGGGGGGGAAAACTGATGATGCAGGAGACAGAAAGGGGACACTTGCCGGAGGTGAAGGGTTGGCATGGGAAGCTCAGGCTGGGGGCTGCCCTGAGTGGGAAAGCAGAGGGTGTGACACTCTCTTCCAAGTTCTCCTGAGGCCCCCTCGATGTGCATCACTGGAGCAGCACCCAGTGCCTGAATTCTCAATGGAAGAATCCCAGATAGCAAAAATTCTTCACCCAAAGTAGTGCACCCCTAACGGTGGAATTTCAGATACCTCATGGCAAAGACATAGCTGGACTGTGAAGTGTCTTTGTTGTTTTCCTGAAGCCGCACTTTCTGGGTGATCATCTACTCCACTTATGTGTAAGAGCAGCCTGGAAAGTTGTAGCATTTTTTCCCCTAGTTTCCCATAACCAAGTCATGGATTTTTTTTTTTTTTTTTTTGAGACAGGGTCTCGCTCTGTTGCCCAGGCTAGAATGCAGTGACATCATCATAGCTCACTGCAACCTCAAACTCCTAGGTTCGAGTGGTCCTCCTGCCTCAGCCTCCCAAGTAGCTAGGACTACAGGTGCATGCCACCATGCCTGGCTAGTTTTTCTATTTTTTGTAGAGATGGGGTCTCACTCTTGCTCAGGCTGGTCTTGAACTCCTGGCCTCAAGCAATCCTCCCAGCCCAGCCTCCCAAAGTGCTAGAATTACAGGCATGAGCCACCACGCCCAGCCAATTTTTAAATTTTTTGTAGAAACAGGATCTCTCTATGTTGCCCAGCCTAGTCTCAAACTCTTGGCATCGAGAAATCCTCCTGCCCCCCTTGGCCTCCCAAAGTGCTGGGATTACAGGTGTGAGCCACTGTGCCCAGCCCATCATGGATCATTAAGCATTACAATGAACACCACCTGTGCTCTGAGCCTGCTTAGCCTCTGTAGACCTTATTTTGTGCCCTGTGGGTTGTATTTTAAGACTAAGTTCATTCCTCTTTCAGAATTGACTGCCAGGGGAAAAGATTGTCTCTCCTAAAAATTTACTGTGATTACTTTCATCAGAGAACAAGAATATATAACCTATCATGTTTTCTTATTTTTCTTTTGCAGCAAGGAAGCACAGAAATAAATTTAATATTTAATCCTGAGAGTTTAGAGTTTTGATCGCTCAGATTTTTATTTCCTGTCATTACAGTTTTGTGCTGCTTATATCTTTTGTTTGTTTCTTTTTTAAATTAAGCTTTGTATTTTGAGATAATTGCTGATTCACATGCAGTTGTAAGAAATAATACAGAGAGATCCTCTGAAAGCTTTATCCAATTTCTCCAATTTCTAGTTGATCTTGCAAAATTACAGTTGCACAATGGGTTTTAATATCAAGTCAAGATACAGAACATTCCATTGCCAAAAGAATCCCTCGTGTTATTATTTTCATTTCTTTGAGCTTATACCTTTTACAGTGAATTGTATTACGTGGATCTATATAATCAGAATTAAACAAAGCCCATCTACTAATATCATGATTGTTATTAGCATGCTTTTGTCCTTTATCTTCAGAGCTTCCCAGTCTCTAACTCATCTGTGTCCCGGAATCAGATGAAACTTGGAAAAGCTACATATTTTTTTGTGGGTCCCATGGAGCCAGAATTCTGATGTATGTATCTGACTCCTGGCTTATTATGAAAACCACTGCAATTCTTAAGAGACAGATTATTTTTGCTTTTTCTCTCCAGAATCCTGCTCAATATGAACCAGGTTTGGTTTCAAGTTGCTTGCTTAGGAAAGGTTCAAAGATGTGCTTGCACATTAGGCAATTAAAACAGAGATCCCAACAGAGATGGAAGTTTGGTTGGCCTGTAGTCCCTCTCTGTCTGGATCTAACATTAGAAATGAAGGTAATCACTTCATGGAACTATAATTTTATAAAAATCTCTGCTAAAATGAATGCTCAGTTCAGAGAAGGTGACAGAGCTAACCCACCATGAAACCCAAGCCACATGTTTTTGTTGAAACCACATGTGACAAACCGTCAATGGAGGAAAGGAGAATGAGAAAGTGTGTGTACCTTTGCATTTTTGAGGTTCCACAGTGACACATACAGCTAAATACAGCTTTTGCTCTCTGCCTACATTAATGTAATATCTAGCAATTAAATTATATTTGCTCATTTATTTCATTCAGCATTCTGCTCCCTTTGTACCAGGGACTGGGATTGGGGCTGGAAACCCAGAGATTAATAAGATGCAATTACTACGCTCCAGGCACTCAGAGTCCAGTGGGAGGAGCAGACACATGTCTAAATAGTCATGAGACGATGCACTAAGTGCTAGTCTAATGTCTGCAAGTGGCAGTGGTGACAGCAGTAGCATCCAGTGCCCAGGGGTGGTAGCAGCAGGGGCTCACTAGATTGGGTCAGTGGTTATGGCTTGCTGTCCACCCTCCCTTTATTCTTGTTTTTCCAAGCCTTCCTGGTGATTGTGCCCAACATCCTCCCAGTGAAGTCTCTTTCTGATTAAACCAGCCAATGTTGATTGATAGGCTGCTAGTTCCAGGTTCTTGGGAATCATTCCAGAAATGTTTTCTGCATGTAAACGTAAGACTAAGCCTTACCTGGTTGTGAACATGTTGAAATACTTCCATGGCAGTTGGTAAAAAGGCATTTCCCCTAGCCCTGAGACCCAGCAGCTCTGGTCCCTCCCTTGGGATCCTCCCCTTACAATCCATCATCTAAAGGGGTTACACCAGGCATAGTGTTCTGGTACTACAGGTGGCATTCTTTCTGATTGATAAATTAGTGTGTGTGTGTGTGTGTGTGTGCACGCGCGCACGCGCAAGTATACACAAGTATCTATATACACATAACATATTCATGTCAAATGGAAACATCACACTTTTTGAATGGCTAATGTGAGATCTTTCCATATCAGCACATTTAGATTTAATTCATTTTTAAAATGGATGCTTGATGTTCCATTACATGGATATAACCATAATCTATTTAACCAATTTGGGAAAGTTTTAAAAAATGGAGATGCCCTGCCTCACCTCTCAACACCACCATCGCCATCATGTTGGAGATTCAGGGAGGGGTTGACCACATGCATTTTCCAGAGCTCCCCAGGTGGTTCTAATCATCAGCCAGTTCTGGGATTTATTGACATAGCAATACATCAGATCACCCTACTAATATGAGAGCAGATAAGAAGACCCAGAACTTCCTTTTTGAAAAAAGGCCTATCTTGGCCAGGCGCGGTGGCTCACGCCCGTAATCCTAGCACTCTGGGAGGCCGAGGCGGGTGGATCGCTCAAGGTCAGGAGTTTGAGACCAGCCTGAGCAAGAGCAAGACCCCGTCTCTACTAAAAAATAGAAAGAAATGATCTGGACAACTAAAAATACATATATAGAGAAAAAATTAGCTGGGCATGGTGGCGCATGCCTGTAGTCCCAGCCACTCGGGCAGAGGCAGAAGGATAGCTTGAGCCCAGGAGTTTGAGGTTGCTGTGAGCTAGGCTGACGCCACGGCAGTCACTCTAGCCCGGGCAACAAAGCGAGACTCTGTCTCAAAAAAAAAAAGCCTATCTTTACTTTTCTAGGAGACAAGATAAAAGATAAATAATACAAAAACCTGTGTTTAAAGACTTCCAGTGCTTCAGTTTATAGTTACCCCGGCTTGCTACCAAACTGTAATTTTTCTCTGCTAGGGAGTAACTAAAAGGAACGCCAGTCCAGGAACAGGATGGGGGACAGAGCCCTCTCAGCAGGTTCCGGCTATCCAGGCCAAGCCTTTGCTTCCAAAGAACATTGCCGTCCCTCCTGTATTTAGAATAAATTCAATTTTGGTTGTCCTCCAGGAATTGAGGCCAAACAGCAATATTTCTTCAGATTTGGAAATGAATCTTGATTGTTTCTTCATAGACAGCATAAAACTTAGTAATTAACTGCAGCTCTTGGAAAATATTAAAATGTGAACTCAGCTCACCACCCCCAGGCTGTCTCGAAGCCAGAAATGTATATTTATGGGAAAAGAGGTTTATATAAATACTCTCTTCAGTGACCCACATGGTAGAGTTGAGAATGAGCATCTTTTGTTTAGCGAATGATACCAAATTAGGTGGAGTTGCTAACATCTCAGATATTGAGAATTAATATGACCCTTTCAGATTGGCTGGGACAAACTATAAAAAAAAAAAATCCATACCACAAATACAAGATTAGAAATGGCTTATAAGACCTATCATTTAAAAAAATGTTCTGTGTTGGCTACGCTAAATAAAAAGAAAAGAAAAGAAAAAACGTTGTAGAGTTTTCAAAGTTAGCAATTGTGTCACAAGTACAAAATTAGCTATAGAGAACTCCTAGGAAAACAAAAGAACACAATGCTGACATGTTAATGAGGAAAAGACAGGCCAAACTCTGGAATCCTTTTCCCATGTCTGATGTTGGTCAGGCCTTATGTGGAGAACTCTTCTATCCAGTTTTGGGCTTTATAACTTAGGAAGTCTACCCCCCAAAATAAAGTGCATCTGGAAAAATGTGGACGACTTCTCACGCCTGTAATCCTAGCACTCTGGGAGGCCGAGGCGGGCGGATCGTTCTGAGCTCAGGAGTTGAGACCAGCCTGAGCAAGAGCGAGACCCCGTCTCTACCAAAAATACAAAGAAATTAACTGGACAGCTAAAAATATATATATAGAAAAAAATTAGCCTGGCATGGTGGCGCATGCCTGTAGTCCCAGCTACTCGGGAGGCTGAGACAGTAGGATTGCTGGAGCCCAGGAGTCTGAGGTTGCTGTGAGCTAGGCTGACACCACGGCACTTGCCCCAGGCAAGAGAGACTCTGTCTCAAAAAAAAAGAAAAAAAAAAAAATGTGGACGACTTAAGAGATGGGGGAGGGGAGATCTCGTGGAGAAATTTTAAGCAAATTGGAATTATTTAAACTACAGAAGGAAAACTCAGAAACAACTTAAACACTGTCTTCAAATAAAGAGAGTGCTGAGTATTTTTCTCTCTTCCACAAAGGACGCCACTGGAAATCAAGGGCTATATGTGTGATAATTCTGATTACGCTAGATCTTGCTTGAGGCAGATTGGTGTGCTGTGTGACTTAGTACAGTCCATGGCGTGTACAGAGCATGGACTCTGGAGCCAGACTGCCTGGGCTCAGGTCCCAGCTCTGCCACTTCCCACCTAGGAGGCCTTGGGTAGCTTAATCTCAAGCTGCCTTGGTTTCCCCATCCAAGAAGTGGGGAGGTCAATAGTGTCTGCCTGATGAGGTTGTAGGGATGATGGTATGAGATGATATAGGCAAAGCCCCAAGGAGTGTGTGATTATTGGCTGATCACTAAGGATGGTGAAACTTCTAGAACAGGCCCTTGGAGAGGATCCTTGAGTCTGTTCCTAGACATTTAAAAGACTGCCTCAAACTTATGGCTAAATTTGTAGTCCTAATTTGAGTCAACTCTGTCAAGAACACACAGTGTCTATGTTAACATCTCACTGACACAATATTTGAGTATAATTTGAAAAGTACCTCATTCTATATTTTTCATATCACAGAATTTGATATCACACCCAGCTGTGGCTGCCTTGCACACAGTACACATATTCGGTCACGTGGATTTCAAACTTGCACGTGGTTCATGAGAATATTTGTTCCTTGGCCTTTTGATATTACAGAGGAATTAACAAATATTCTTTATAACATACTGTGGAATATATCCATGCCTGAATTTTGTGTTAGCGAGGCAGTTTAATTCAAATAATTCCATTTACTTCAACTAAACATTATTGAGGACCTGTGCTAGGCCCTTAGAAAGACAAATAACTCTGTTCCTTACCTTTAGAGGCCTCAGACACCAACAAGAAAAAGAAACAAAAATGGTTCATTTTAATACCATGTGATTGATGCCATATTTCAGATACAAATTGCTATGGAAGCCCAGAATTTGATGATGGTTTTGCCTGGGAAATCGCTAAAGGCTTGTGGAAGCCCAGACCTTAATGAGTCTTGAAGAAAGGCAGGAGGAGGGGAGAGCATTTCTTGAGGTGAAGCAGAAAGGAGCTCTAGGGAGTGGAAGTTTCTGCCAAGCCCAGGGACGGGCACTCGGTACGGCTGGTGTGCCCAGCGTGGTGGCACAGGGAGAGGGGCCGTTTATTGCCAGGGCTGATCGTAGGCTATTCTTCCTTCTTACTCACATAAGTTATACGGACTCTGTCTTCCGGTAGAGGAAAAAAAGTCCACATTTCATGACTGTGGTGTTAGGAAAGTAATGCACCCTTTCAGGTATCAGGAGGAGTTGAACAAGCACTAGATTTAGAGTCAGGTTCTAGGCCTGGGTTTAAATCCCAGCCCTGCCACATAGGGGCTGCATTACCCTGGGGAGGCTGTTCATTGGCACTCAAGTTTTCTGAACAACTTAAAATGCCCGGCTCTGAGGACCGTGGCGAGGATGAAATGAGAGATTACGTGTGAAAGCAGGCAGCATGAAGTCGATACTCTATTAACATGTGAGAGATTTTCGTTACTGTTACCATTGTTATTTTGCCTAAGTAGTGTTGGCATTGAGCTGTTCCCAGGTGAACGTTAACATGAAGTGGAATGTGTGGCAACAAAAACTCAGAGGCCATGGGTTTAAGCTGTACCTCCTCCTTCCAGAAGATTTCAGAATACGCTCTGTGTGCGCACGTGTGTGTATTTCCAACCACTCTTACACATTGGGACCAAGACCCTTTTCTAAACAATCAAATAGTGAATCCCAGAGCAGGATGTCCTATCTATGATAAATGAAGTAGAAGGAAGCTCTTTCCTTGAACCCCGTTTCTAAGAGTTCTGATAATATCACCCCAAATCACAGAACTATGTTAGAAGTAGGCACTCATTCTAGTTTGTTCTATGTTCTGAATTGGTCAAAGTATAGAACACTCTGCACGTAACATTAGACAATTCAAGATGTTCCCACACCCTGAATGTTGTTGCTAAGTTTTTCATGAGCAGAACGATAAGGAGAAATCAGAAAACAAGGAGGATGGCGAAGGAGAAAGAGCTGAGGCCAAGGACACCAGGTGTCCCTGCAGATTCGGGCTGAGCTGTGGTTAGAAGAGCTCTTCTAATAATTTCCCTTCAGGCAGCATGTTTGTTCTCTCGAGGTCGTTTTCCTAAATCTTACGGTAAATCAGCCTCTCCTGGGGTTACAAGAAGGGCAGCCCAGCAGGCTCAGGATGCTGAGGGGACAAAGCTGCATGCATGTTCCTGGGCCCAGCAAGTCTCTGGACATGGTAAACACCCCAGCATGATTAACAGGAAGTCATTCTTCTCAGAGCCGGGCTGGGGAGAGGCAGCTGAATAAAGGGTGCTCAGTGCTTTCCTATGATACAAGGTCACGGCCTTTTTCGACAAGCCGTCCTTTGTCCATCCATAGCTAAATGATACCCAAGGCCCCAGGAGGAATAGTCGGTACCTGTCACAAGACACCACGCCCTCATCACATGCTTGTGTCAGGTCCTAAAATGAGAGTGCAGCCCTGCCCCGACCTCTGGCCTACTCCCCTACTTTGGTGTCTGGTTTCACAGATGCCAAATTAAAACTTCATTGATTCAGCCTTTGGGCTCACCGGAGCTGAACGAACTGAAGTTTTCCTTTGCGATACCTTTAAAGAAGGGTTTGGTAAAGAAATGAACAAAGCAAAATGTTGTTAGAGGAAGGGGGATTTAACCCAACTAAAATAACAAATGTACTAAAGAGACTTTAAGTAGGTTGATGTGTTAGCCCCTAGTGGTAGATACGTTTTTATTATGGCAATCTCTGGCTGACTGACACAATGTTGAGAAAGATTATGCATTAAAAAAAAAAAGGAAGGAAAAGAAAGAAAGATTGTATCTGAGTTTATTTAGGAACAGCACTGTGATTGATAAGCAATGTCTGCTCTGAGCTCGAGAAGGAAGACACAGGAGTGGTAGTAAATAGGCCAGGTATGTGCCTCCTTGGTAGTGCTCAAATCCCTTTTAGAAACACAGCTGCATACAAAACAAACAAACAAATAAAATAAAAGCAAATAACATTAAGTAAGCATTTATTATATTCTGGACCTATGCTAGGTACTTTAACTAAACTTTTCATTTGATTCTCATAGTACTCTGAAAGCAGTAATGATCGTCCCAATTTTACAAATGAAGAAATTGAGTCCTACAGAGGTTAAGCTGACAAAGGCCATTACAGCCGGTTAGTGGTAGAGTCAAGTTTCAAATGCAGGTTTGGTTGGCATCCAAGTTCATACTCATTTGTTTTTGTTTTATAGAGTCTCATTCTGTCGCCTGGGCTAGAGTGCTGTGGCGTCAGCTTAGCTCACAGCAACCTCAAACTTCTGGGCTCAAGCGATCCTCCTGCCTCAGCCTCCCAAGCAGCTGGGACTATAGAAGCACACCATCACGCACAGCTAATTTTTTCTATTTTTAGTAGAGACAGGCTCTCATTCTTGCTCAGGCTGGTCTTGACCTCCCAAGCTCAAGTGATCATCCTGCCTCGGCCTTCCAGAGTGCTGGGATTATAGGCATGAGCCACTGCCCCCCAGCTGAGAGTGGCGGTTTCTACCCTTATGTCTTCACCAGGTCCTCATCACCTTGTAGTATGGAGACATTTTTTTGTATGCGCCTGTCCCCACAGTCCAGCTCTTTGCTTTTAGCACACATCCAGCATCTAGAGAATTCCTCCCTGGATCCAGAGAGGGTGTGTCTAGCAATGCATTCTTTCCAAAGCTCAGAAAGGGGAGGATTCTATAGAATGCTCCATAGAAGATAGATGTACTGTATATGTATTTGGCAGAGGAAAGGAGGGTGTGTGAAAGAAGCCACCTGTTTTTTGTTTCCTAGTTTTGTACATTCAGCTTCTTCCAGAGAGGGCTGGGGCTTCATTTGAGGTCGGTGGAGATGCTATCTCTACGGTCTTCCCTGAGATCTTCAGGGGATTATCCTCAAGTTTCTGACCCTTTCCAGTAGAAGAATCCAAAGCCACTTGCTAGACAGATTGAAATGATAGAATCCTTCTCACTGAACCAAAATGCCAGAAATAATCTCTTAGTAATATGTATCAAGAGCCGTAGAAAGGTTCATATTCCACTATGATCTTTTTTATGTGTGTGAAGATAGCTTAAAATAAATAAATATATATATACACACACACACATATATATATTTTATTTCAAGATGCAGTTTAATACAGGAAGATGGACTTTAAAAAATATGGATGGCCCTCACCCCCACAGTGTAAATTTGAACCGCCATTATTTCACCCGAATGTATACCCTTTGGGCACGGTGTGCCTGTCCATCCTGGAGGAGGACAAGGACTGGCGGCCAGCCATCACAATCAAACAGATCCTACTGGGAACACAAGAACTCCTAAATGAACCAAATATCCAAGACCCAGCGCAAGCAGAGGCCTACACGATTTACTGCCAAAACAGAGTGGAGTATGAGAAAAGGGTTCGAGCACAAGCTAAGAAGTTTGCGCCCTCATAAGCAGTGACCTATGGCATCACAAAAAGGAAGGGATTGGTTTGGCAAGAACTTGTTTACAACATTTTGCAAATCTAAAGTTGCTCCGTACAATTGCTAGTCACCTAGGGGAGGGTTGGCTGGGTGCCATCTTCCATTGCTGCCACGGGACACAGTTCTTGATTCGCTGAATTGCCCAGTTTTTCATACAGGGTCTCTTCCTTCAGTCTTTTGTATTTTTGCTTGTTTTGTAAAACTTGCTTTTATTTTAATATTGACGTCAGTATTTCAACTGCTGTAAAATGATAAACTTTTATATTCAGGCAAGTCCCTGGAGCTAGCTTCCTCCACTCTGATGCAGGCATGCTTCTCACCTGGCCGCGCTCACCTGGCCTCATTGGCTGTACAGAAAAGAAACCACACTGCCACCCGCCTTGTCCTCCGGATCTGGGGCATATTGCTCTTGAGCCTCGGATCCGAAGCCAGCGCATCTGACCGCATCACTTCCTTTGTGTTTCTATGGCGTTCTGTCTATGTTGCTGTTTAGAGTAAATAAACTGTATATAAAAAACAATGTGATGGCTAGTGAGTTAGCTAGTTGGTTGGAAAGTTATACCCAAAAATGTTAACAATGGTTTTCTCAAGGTGATGGAATTACAGATGACTTTTTTTTTCTTTTTGCTTATCTGAATTTTTCTACCAAAAGAATTTCTTTCTACAGAATTACTTGGATAATGCATCCTAGGAAAATAACCATTTATTCTGACAAAGGTGTTTTAACCTCATTATTTATGGAGAAAACTACAAACAACCTAAATGTTCACCAATAGGGAATTTTACTTAACTAAAGTATAATTCATCCATATAATGAGATATAATGCATCCACAAAAAATGACATTTATGAAGAATAGGTAATATCGTGGGGAACACTCATGATCTAAGGTTAAATTTAAAATATAGAATCTAGAACTATTATAATGACACACTCAACAGAATGGCTAAAATTAAAAAGACTGACCATAGCAAGTGTTGGTGAGGATGTGGAGGAACTGGAACACTCATGCATGACTGGTGGGACTGTAAAATGGTACAACCACTTTGAAAAATAATTTGACATTTCATATATACATAAAATTTAAACCTATACATACCTTATGATCCAGCAACTCCACTGCTAGGTATTTGCTCAAGAGACATGAAGACATGTCCACATAAAGACTTGCCCATAGTAGCTTTATTCATAATTGCCCCAAACAGGAAACAACCCAAATGTCTATCAACAGGTGAATGGATGAACTGTGGTGTAGGCATACAATGGAACACTACTGAGTAATCAAGTGGAATGACCCACTTAGACCTGAAACGACATGGATGAACCTCAAAAAATTATGCTGAGTGACAAAAGCAGAAAAAAAAGGAATGCATATTATACGTTTCCCTTTCTGTGAAACACTAGAAAACCAAATCTAATCTGTGGTGCCAGAAAGCTGAGCAGTGGTTGCCTTGAGCTGGGGATTGAGGGAATTGACTGAGATAGGACACAAGAGAAATTTCTGGGGTAATGGAAATATTCTATATCTTTTCTATATTCTATATTCTTGATTCTATATAGTGATTCTATGAGTGTGTAAGGAAATATTTGTTGCCACTATTCACAAGGTAACTAAATAAAAGCTATTTATTATACGTATATGCATATATATGCTATAGTTTGGATATTTGTTCCTCCAAACCTCATGTTGAAATTTGATCCCCAGTGTTGGAGGTGGGGCCTAATGGGAAGTGTTTGGGTCATGGGGGTGGATCCCTCATGAATGGCTTGGTGCTGTCCTCCGAGTAATGAGTGAATTTTTGCTCTATTAATTCCCGGGAAAGCTGGCTATTAAGAGAGCCTGGCACCTCCCTCCCCTCTCTCTCTCTCTCTCTCTCTCTCTTGCTTCCTCTCTTGCCATGTGATCTCAGCACATGCCACCTCCCTTCACCTTCCTCCATGAGTGGAACCAGCCTGAGGCCTTCCCCGAAGCAGATGCTGGTGCCACACGTCTTGTACAGCCTGCAGAACCATGAGCCAAAAAAAATATTTTCTTTATAAATTACCCAGGCTCAGGTATTCATTTATAGTAAAATCAACAAGACAATATACATTTATACATATATGTACACATGTTTATACATACATACACCATGGGATCTTAATTTTAAAAATAAAAAGGGGGGCAGAGGCTGGGCATGGTGGCTCATGCCTGTAATCCTAGCACTTTGGGAGGCCCAGGTGGGAGGATTGCTTGAGCTCAGGGGTTCAAGACCAGCCTGAGCAAGAGCAAGACCCCATCTCTACAAAAAAATAGAAAAATTAGCTGGGCGTGCTGGCGTGTGCCTGCAGTCCCAGCTACTTGGGAGGCTGAGGCAGGAGGACCACCTCCTCACCCCAGCATGTGTGCCACCGAGTCACATGGGCATAAGGAGACGGACACTCTGGAGTATCACTCCATGGGGTAGATGACACCAGGAAGGACTCCTTTTCAGAGGCAGACTCCCAAAGCTGGCATCCCCCCATGGACATCTCCCTCCTGGAGCTCCAAAATGGTGGGGACCACAACTTCTTCTTT
Organism: Indri indri; assembly: GCA_004363605.1. NCBI lineage: Eukaryota > Metazoa > Chordata > Mammalia > Primates > Indriidae > Indri > Indri indri. Next base: position 18,570 of record RJWJ010025289.1, read on the forward strand.
GGTACCTCCCACTCTGATAGCTGCTATATGTGAAGGTAGCCAATGACTAACTTTACTGAATGAGGTCATTTTAAAAAAAAATAGATTTGGCGTGGGGCAAAGGGAAAGGAACCATTTCTCTTAACAGAGGGTGTTGATGCCAAGGCTATGGGAGAGGGCAGAGACTGTGACCCTAAACCTCTCATAGGTTTAGCAATCTTCAGATGTTCCTGTGAGGTCTTTGGGAATGATCATGACAATGGGCCAAACCATTCCCTGCCCCAGATCCGAGTAGGTGCTTCCTCACCCACTTCCTGCCCTCTGCCTCCTCCCAGGAGATCCATTTTCACCCAGACTGTTCCACTGCTGCAGCACGCTCCATGGCTTGGCTCACCATTCATAAGGAATTTGCCATTCTGGTTGAAACCTGGCCCATCTTGCCCAAATGATCTTCACGGTGGCTCACTTTGTGTTTCCAAACCATGCTCTTTGGCTTTATTCTAAGTTCTCCACGTTGAGAAGATAGCTGAGAAAACCTGGCATTGCTGTTCCTTGTAGACCTGCCACCCACCACAGGAAATGGATGTGGCACTGAGAAACCAGGCTGGCCCTGCCCACAGCATGTAATTACTGGTTTTACTATTTGGATGGTCCAACTCAGTGCCAGGTCTCTTGTTCTTGTAGGAGCCAGGACATAATCCCCTGTCCTTTCTTCCAAAGCAAACCCAGGGAGCCTTTATTCTCTAGGCTGATTCTCTTTGATGAGGTTTTCCTGGGCCTGCTGGACGGCTTTCTTCACCCTCCTCAGCCTCTAATTACTGCCTACACCCGCTCCCATCTGTTGTGGTTTCTGAGCTGGGAATGGAAGTGTAGTTGGATGTTTTATCATAGCTTTGGGACATGAACCTGGAAAAGGACAACCTTCCCTGTAGTTTCCACTCCTCTGAAGTTCTATTTGGTTTTTGCTGAAACAGCACATCAGGCAAAGAACAGACAAGGTACGGGCCCCTCCCCACAGTGCCACCTACCTCCCCGTCTTATCAGGAAAGCGAATCAAATGATGGAGCAAGTTTCCATTTTAATCATCCATCAATCAACAAGGAAACAAATGTTTACCACACACCCATGCACATGCCAAGAGGCACATGCCAAGAAGGCGGGGGGCCGGGGGGGACGGTTCACAGTGGTCGAGGCCTGCCCGCTGCCCCCAATGAGTTCCGCACCTAGAGCATGCAGTCAGAACGGGTTCTCCGCATAGACCCTTGTGGCCAATAAAGAACAGAGCAGCGCTCAACCTGGGAGAAGACACACAGCAACATGGAAGTAAATTTGTTGCGTTTACGGTGGCAGCTCTTCAAACTCAGAGCAACTTGATGCTACTGTGGATGGGGGTCTCAGCAAAGGGGAACTAAAAGAAAAGCTATTTGAACTGAACCTTAAAAATCAGGGAAGATTATTTAGGTGGCTAGGGAGGGAAGACCCAAAGCTGTCCTACACTGCAGGAAAGTGACGCTGTGGCCCTTTCCTTTCCTTTGGAATCCTTCCTGCCTTTCTCCTTCAGCTGACGCAGCCGAGTAAGAGAACCCTGTTAGTCTGCAGGCCTACCCCTAAATCAAGAGATGATCAGGACTCCTGAGGATAAAGAAGTTCCTAAATCCCAGCTCCCCAAGTAATCCAATACATGCTTATATAGTCGCTGAAGGAAGAATAGCTAATTTCAGAAGCTGGGGTGGTGTTGGGGGGATTGCACAGAGGGAGACACCACTGCGTGCCCAAGGCAAGTCGGAGTGAAAGTGACGGGGTGGGGAAGACCCCCGAGAGAGCTGCTGAAGATCTGTGCCGAGACTGTCATGTGGTTGAGGAGGTCAGAAGAATAGACCACCGTTTGTCTTGTAGGCAGAGAGGCAAATGGAAGGAAAGAGTCAAGAGCTGATTTAATCCACCCTCTGAATCCTGTGTCAAGCTTTTGTAATCCAATAGCAAGATTCTCCTTGCCCACATGGTCTAATAGTTGGGCTGGGGGGGGGGTGCGGGGGGAAGGAGGATTCTCTTTGAGGCATCAGACCCTCCCTGCCCTCCCTTCCACAGCTACAAGGTCTGTGCACAGAGGGGAAATAACAGTGAGGACCTGCGTGGTGAGTTCTGTGACCTTCAGTCCCTGGTCAGTCTCAGAGCCTCTGTGATCTTTCCTCGCACTTGACCTGGGATGTCCCAGTCGCTGCCAACCCGGAAGGGCCCTTGCTTTAGCTTGCCGGCTTCCCCTCCCTGTGCTCCAGGCTGCACTTTCTCTCTTTAATCCCCATGCTAACAACAGCGGGGGCAAGGCCGGAGTGTACTGGGCCTGCCCAGGCTGTTCCCCTGGGTCTGGGGCAGGGAGGAGGAGGCAGCCCAGTGCGACCTGCATGGGGAGGGCCTCTGCCTGAATCGCAAGGGCTGTTCAGGAAAATGGGAACCTCTGACAGTGGCCCTGGGACTGTCAACCTGCCTGGGAGCTGGGAGCCACTGTATTTTGGTTTTAGTGTGGGAGTAGCTTTTTATTTATATCTGTGTATTTATTTGTTTGGATTGTAACTCTAAGAGAGCACGTCTGTCCTCTTCAGCACTCTCTCCCCAACAAGAGGCATCATAATGGCACTGCCAGCGGGAGGTGCCCAGTGAAGCTTTCTTGAATGAGAAGAGGACAAGGGGGTGTTGCTGTTTTATTTACTGCCGTATCCTTGGTGTTTGTCACATAGTAGGCACTGAATAAATATTAATATTTGCTTATTGAATTAAGTATGGGTTTACCTTGATCCAGGCTAGAAACCTTTCTAAAAGGTTGCAGTCTGGGGAAAGCCATGGCAAAAATTTTGCAGAGCCCAAATTCAAAATCACTCCATCCATTTAACATTTATTGAGTGCCAACTGTATGCCAGGCACAATGATAGACGCTTGGAACACAGAAATGAATCAGAAATGATCCCTGTCTTCAAGAGTGTCACGGGAGAATTTAAACAAATGAGAGGCTAAAAACAGTGGCAGGAGTTGGGCAGAATCAGAGAGGGAGTCTAGGGAAGTGGATAAAACATGGGCCTCGGCCTCAGACAGATTGAGATTTAAGTATTTCTCTAAGCCTAAATTTTCTTATCTGTAACAGGGGGATGATGATCATTTCAGTTTGTCACAGATTGGTTGTGAAAATTAAACAGCTAACCCACGAAGCTCTCTCTACCCGGGGCATGGCATGCAGACAACACAAGGGGGTCTCAAAGGAGGAGTAGAGTGTCACGTGGGGAGGCAGTGGTCACAAATGATTTCTCAGAGAAGGGACCCAAGCTAAGCGTTCAAGGATGAGTGGGTGTTGGCCAAGTAGGCAAGGAGGAGGGTGTGTTGGACAGGATGATGATAAGGACTGGCCCAGCAGATGAAGGAGCCCCAGGAGGCCGTTGGGAGGGGTGCTCAATGCAGAAGCCATGATTATACCCCCTAGCCCCCAATCACACAACCTTTGGAAGTTCCTGCTCTTCTCCATGGGATCCCTGTGGCGTCATCTGTGCATTTAGAGCCTTCCCAAGGCACTGCACTGCCCCTAGGCTGTGCTTCAGCTACATCCCCAGGCACACAGAAGATGTCCAGAGTTGGCAATTGAGGGTGACCATTTGTTGAGCTGTCAGTCTGCATGAGGGAAGGGCCAAAGACCACCAAAAACCACCTTGGTGCCAGGCTCGGTTCTGAGCACTTTACCTATATTATCTCATTTAACCCTTGCAGCGAGCCAATGAGATAGGTACTATTATTTGCCCCATTTTATAATTGGGAAAATAAAGGCACAGAGAGGTTAGGCAGTTTGCATGAGGTCACACAGCTAGGAAATGGTGGAGAAAGTCTAGTCCGGAGATGGGGCTCCTAGTCACATGCTACGTTAGAAGCGTGATAAGGGATAGAGAATCACAGTCTTTACTGTTTCTGTAGGTGTAAAAACCACTTAAAGTTCCCTTGTCAGGAGTGTTGGAGACCTATGTACAGCTAAACCTTTTCAGTTCTAGGGTCCTGGAGACTGGAAATCTGATGACTGGGTGGGCACTCTTCCCAGAAAAACACAGTCGCAAATGAGAACTGGGGGTTGGGGCGGGGGTCTCCTGCAGCCTGTCCGTAGACCCATTGCAGGCCTGTGAACTTGATGTTAATGGGTCCAAGATTTGGCCTGGAGATGGGGATGGAGGAGGAAGGTGGGTTCCTGGGGAGGACCAAGCAGGAGGCAGACTGGTTCTGGGTCAGGGCCAGGATCAGCTGAACACAGGCAACGTGCCGGTCAGGGCGGCCACCACTGCTTGCTGCCTGGCTTGGAGCTTAGTGCTTCAGAGATGAATGTACTCACTTCAAACTTTGAATCATCCATTGCTATTTCTTTACATATTTTTGCAAGAAAGAAGGCTTTATTTGGAATGATTCTCCAACATCTTATAAATCAAGAGACACACAAAACAGACTTAAAGGGAGCTACAGAAACTTATAGAGACACAAGAGCTATAAAAATAAACTATTTGCAATGTCCCCATGGCAAGGCATGTAAACTCAAATTCAGAGAAAAGAACAAAATCAACTAACTTTTTAAGGGAGTTTAGGAACGTAGCTAATATAATGCATAGCTATTTTCTTTTTTAAAAAATTGAATCAAGGCAATATTAATATATGAACAGGATTAAAAAGTAAAATATTTGGAAAGTCTAGCAATGAAAACCAGCAGCTGCATCTCTCCCCATCTTACAGCCCAAACCCTACAGGGAACTACTTTTTCTTGTTCTGTTTTTACTGCTTCTGGGAGCTACCTCCTATCTCTAAATAATATGCTTAACTTCTGTTGTTCTCTTATAGACAAGGATTTAGATATGTCACCACCCCTGTGACTCCCCCCATTTCTTTATAGTTAAATCACTATTTATCCCTCTATTGCATTGGTTAACATTGTAACTTTGAAACCAGTTGGCCCTCTGTATCCATGGGTTCCACATCCGTGGATTCAACCAACTATGGAGCTAAAATATTTGAGAAAAAAGATTGCGTCTCTACTGAACATGTATAGACTTATTTTTCTTGCTATTTCCTAAACAATATTGTATAACAACTATTGACATAGCATTTACATTGTATTAGGTATTATAAGTAATCTAGAGATGATTTAAAGTATAAGGGAGGATGTGTGCAGCTTATATATAAATGCTGCCCAATTTTATATCAGGGACTTGAGCATTAATAGATTTTGGTATCTGCAGGGGAGGGGGTGGTCCTGGAACCAATCTCCCACGGATACCAATGGACAACTGTATGTATACTTAAATCTCTATGTCTTGCTCATTCAATGTTTGATAATCTCTCTTGTTTCCCTACTGTGCAGGTGAGAAAATGAAGGCCTAGAAACATCATCCTTGCCCAAGGCCACAGATTTGGTAAACAGTAGAGCTGGATATAAGCCCAGGTCAGCCCCCACACCCCCAAACTATAAATGCTGTGGTC
>RJWJ010025290.1:0-24042 GCA_004363605.1 Indri indri
GAATGTATCCCCCCAAAATTCATATGTCGGAACTTAATCGCCAGTGTGATGGTATTAAGAGGTGGGGCCTTTAGGAGGTGATTAAGTCACGAGGGCAGAGTCTTCATGCATGAGATTAGCACCCTTATAAAAGAGGGAGTTACCAAAGCTGCTGGGGACTTGATCTTGGACTTCCCAGCCTCCAGAACTGTGAGAAATAAATTTTTGTTCTTTATAAATTACCCAGTCTCAGGTATTTTGTTATAGCAGCAGGAATAAACCAAGATACTATCTCCATTGAATTCCCTTTGCCCATTGTCAAAAATCAACTGGCCATGCATGTGCGGGTGTATTTCTGCGCTCTCCACCCCATTCCACTGCTGTGTGTGTCCTTTCACCAATTCCACTATCTGGATCACTCTGGCTTTACGGCAATTCTTGAAATGAGGTGGTGTGAATCCGCCTAGTCTTACTGTGTTCGAGGCCCTCCTCTACGAGCCTTTCCTCTTTCCTGTGGTCTTGGCTGGAAAGCAGAGTCTGGACAACGCTCCAAGGCTGTGATGTGGCCTTGCAGGGCCTTGAGATGCGAACCCTGCCAGCTCAACTCCCATCATACCCGCCTCCTAGGAATGCTGGTGTGCTTCTAGTTCTCTGCTTTTGCCTGGTGACGTCAGGCCTCCAGGCCTTTGCCTACGGTGTCACTTCTGCTGGAAGGCCCTCCCTTGCTGCCCACTGCTGTCAAGAAAATGTGTGAGCACAGCTCCCTCCCCCCATCTGTCACCCCCACTCAGGCAGGGGTCAAGGCCATCTGAGCAGCTAGATGTAGAGCAGCTGCTTCAGGAGCCTGTGCTGGGGGACAAGCAACAGCCAGCACTGGGGACAGGCTGCCCCTGCCTCAGTCTCCGTGAGTACCACTGGGGTGCCCCGTAATGTGGGAACCCCTGCCTGATCTGGCCTGGGGTTCGTACACGGGTGCCCAAGGATCCCTGGACAGTGATGCATCGGGGCCATGTCAAGGCCAGAGCAACCAGGCCATCTGCTCCGCAGGGAGGAAGGCTACTCGCAGGGGCACTGGGTATTTCCCAGCCCTGGGAAGCGGAGCCCTGTCTGCCCTTGTGGTTAGGTCCCCCTGAGAAGGGGGTCGAGAAAGGACCAAGAACACCCTGGCTTTATTCTGGGGGCAGAGGGGGGCCCTTCAAGCAAAGAGAACCGCCTGAACACAAGAGCCATTGAGGGGCAGAGGGAAGAGCAGGGGAGGCACACGGAGGCAGGAAAGAGAGGTTCGAGCCCCCGCTCCGCTTCGCTGTGTGAGTCACTTAGCTTTCCTGAGCTTCGGGTAGCTCTTCTCTGGTGGGAAGACAGTGCCACTGCCCTTGAGGGGTACCTGCTGCTGGAAGGAGTAAATGGAAGCTCCAGAGAGAGCCCCCGGTGCGGCCAGCCCTCCTTCCCAGATCCAGGCTGCAGGCTCCGCGGCTCTCCCCGGGGAGGAACGTCACATTCCTGGGAGTCCGAGTCAATGCAAAGGGCTCTCTAGGGAACAAGGAACCCGGAAAAGGAAAACCAGCTCTGGTTCTTGGCGAGCCTGCTCACCTCCTGCAGCCCTCACAGCCTGGGCCCCCGAGCAGGGGCCTGACTCACAGCCCTGGCAGGAGAGGAGCAGGGAACGGCCCCCTCCTTGCCCCGTCAGTCCGCACCTCCTGCCCCCGTGGGCCCCTCTCCTTCCAGTCCCGGCAGAGCCGAGGAGGGCAGTGGGGTCAGGCCGCTGCCAGGCCCAGCGCCTAGCCCGGGTGGGAGGAGAAGGCGAGCAGGGCAGGCGGCTGCCAGAGCCTCAGGGAGGAGACAGAGCATTCCTTCGAGTCCATTCAGCTGCTCAGCTATTTCCTGCCTGCTCCAGCGCCGCAGGCTCCCCCTGCTCCTACTTAGCCGTGTCCTGTTTACCGCCTGCCTCCTGCAGCCTGCAAGCTCCACCGCACCCCGAGAGCCCCCTGGATGGAGGACGGACACACGCACAGGCCGGCCCGGCCTGCTAAAGCTTGACGGGTGGAACAACGCTCTCTGGTAGGGGCCCCCAGGGCCTTGATCATCCTCAGGGGTAGGGAGCACTGGCCAGTCCTTCCCCAGGGTTGGGACATCGCGCTAGGAGGAGGAAGAGGACAGTTCCCAGGCCTGGGCTGACTCACGGCAGTGAGTGTGAGTCACCCCTTCATGAGAATCAGCCCATGCCCTCTGGTGGCCTCTTCACTGCTGGAGGCCCCTACCCCTTGCTTGTCTTCCCCAAAGCTTCCCTCCTGGCCGCCCCCACCCACACCAGCACAGCTGAGACAGACACAAGGGCCCCTGTGTCACTTTTCACTTAAAGGCTCCTCTGTGACACTAACTTCCTATAGGAGAAATCTTTGGGGGTTTTCTAATTACAGATTTGGGGGTGAAAGACTTGGTTTCAATCCCAGCACTGCCCCTCTCTACCTCTGCTTCTTGGGCAAACTATGTAACCAATCTTGGCTTTTGGTTCCCCCCCCCCGCCATGGAGTAATAATAATACCTATCTAGCCACGGTTGTGACAGTGAAATCAAATAACGTATATGAAAGTTGCTGTATAAAATAAGCCATCAACACATGGTAATGAATGCTATTACTATATAGGGATAAAAGGGAAAACGTTCCCTTACATATAATATTTTTTAATTTAAAAAATATACATATTTTTTAAGAGGCAGGGTCTCACTGTGTTGCCCAGGCTGGTCTCAGACTCCTGGGCTCAAGCAATCCTCCCACTTAAGCCTCCCAAGTAACTGGGACTACAGGCATGAGCCACCATGCCCGGCCACCCATTCTTAAAATAAAAGTAACAAGTCCTTGTCCCTGTGAAACTGTGGACTGATGTGAAACAAAATAAAAGCAGGTAGAGTCCAGGCATCGTGACTCAAGCCTGTAATCCCAGCACTCTGGGAGGCTGAGGTGGGAGAATCGCTTGAGCCCAGGAGTTCAAGGCTGCAGTGAGCTATGGTTGTACCGCTGCACTCCAGCCTGGGTGACACAGTGAGACCCTGTCTCTAATAAGATAAATAAATAAATATAAGCAGGTAGAAGGTTTTCTGTAATTTCCGTCTAATGTCCTCTGGCTGTAGAAATTGCCCCAGCCCCACTGGGGAGGTGGGGATGGAGGCGGGCAGTGAAGCGCAGGGTCAGTTTGGCGACCTGTGGCTCCATGTGAAGACCCAGGGAAGGCTGCAGATGTGCCCTGAGAACAATCCATCCCCTCAACTCAGGGAAGCCCACTGGAGCCCACCTCGAAAACATAAGGCACCCTCATCCCAGCCGCCCCAGCCCCTGCTCTCTAACACAGGGTTTCTCAGCCTCGGCACTTAATACCTTTAACCAGATAATTTTTTGTTGTGGGGCTGTCCTTACGTTGTAGGATAATGAGCAGTATCCTCAACCTCTGCACTCTAGATGCCTGTAGCGCTCCTCCCCCCAGCAAGTGTGACAACCAAAAGTGTCCCCAGATGTTGCCAAATGTCTCCCCCCATCGTTGGGAACCACTGCTGTGAGGTGGCCCAGAGTTCCCACCTCACCCGAGCCCTGGGCCTGGCTAGGGTGTCTCCCTCAACACTCGCTGGAGGAAGCAGAGTCAACCAGCCACTGCATCTCAGGAGGGGCAGCCCGGCCCAGCTGCTGGCAATTAGAATGGGTGGGCCGACTCCACAAGAAAGGCCAGTGCTGGGCCAGGGAACAGTCTGTAGAGGAGCCAGAGGGGCAGGAGTGAGGCTGCGACAAGGCAACAGGTGGTGGTCTGTGGGCCCTGACCTGGCACTTTCTGCCTGGGCAGCAGCCCACCTTGGGGAGGCCACTGGGAGCTGAAAGGGAGCTCAGAGCCCCAGCACCCCGGCTCTACCCTCCTCCAGCAACCCTGGAAAGCCAGGCCCAGGGCAGACCACAGAGTTCAGGAGGCCCAGGCCGGGTCAGGGAGGTGACAGGGACCAAGTTCAGAGCCTCACACAGGGATACGGGCTGGGGCACAAAGCCTCCAGTGCAGTGTATTATATAAATGCTGTTTTTCCAGCAAAGTGACAGAAGAGAGCCCCAAGAAGAAGGTGTCAAAGGAGCAATTTGGAGCAAGTTTTGTCAGACGACCGGGAGTTCTCCAGACAGAGAAGCAGGAGGAGGAAGAGCGTTCCCGGGAAAGGGCGCCCAGTCCAGGCACGGGCAAGAGGTGCCCAAAGGACAGGCAAAGGCCCGCAGGTCTGTGTGGCTGGTACAGGAACCTGGGGCAGCGTGGTTCTGCCCTTGGGCGATGGGAGCGAGCGTGGGGCTGGTCTGACTCCCATGGGAGAGGGCTGGCAGTGTGCAGACGAGTGGCCAGTTCACCCAGTGCCCCATTCTCCTCTCCAGTGACACTCAGGTCACTCTGGCGCAAGGTCAGCATGTGCTGGTGTGAGCGAGCTACCTATTGTTCCTAGAGAGACCCAAGTTCAGGCACACCTTGGCCTTGGTCAGTTCCATGGGGAAAACACTGAGACTCCCCTGCCCTGCACGGTGACAGAAAGAGGTAGCAGTCACCTGGCCCGAGGCCTACAGTCAGGAGGCCTGCAATCGAGTGTTTGAAACAGGGTCTGAACGCCCTGGCTCTCCCTGAGTACAGAGCATCCCGCTGGGGGTTAACGTTCTCCTCCTCACAATGCTCTGGCCCACTGGCCACACATTTCCTCCAGGCCATTCTGGAAAGTCACCATAGCTGCAAGCCCAGCCCTCACTCACCCCAGGGCAGGGAGAAGATCAGGTGGAGCCAGAGAACGCAGGGCTCACCCTGGCTGGAGGAGACTCCGCCCCCGCCCTGCCCCCGTGGGTCTGTCCCGTCCCACCCAGTCCCAGGAAAGGGCTAGGACAGTTTCCATTTCCAACCTGTCTGGGCCTCTCCTTTCTTGCCCAGGTAGCTCTGCTGGGAAAACCTACAACAGCTGAGCGAGCTTTTCAGGATTGGCTTGACGCCAGGGCAAGGGATGGGTTGGCCACACGCAGTCATCTCATGTGCTGTTGAAGTACCTTTCTTTAGCGGATCTCAAAACCTTTTACCTACCAAAAATAAGGGTTGTCCCAGCTGTGTGGGAGGACCCAGAGAAGAAGGGTCACTCGCTAAGCTGGTAACAGCTTTCCCAGTGAAATGACTGCTTCAAAAGACTGGCTCTAAGGGAAGCAAAACAACAGAATCCAAGGCTAAAATTACAACCCTAATAAATATTACTTGAAGTTAAAAGAGAAGTTCACTTTGTATGGAAATCTATACAAATTGAATAAGCACAGAGTGGAGAGTGTGTGTGCGCGTGTGTGTGTGTGTGCATGCATGTGTGTGTGTGTGTGTGTGTGTGTGTGTGTGTTCAGGGAGGAAGTGGAAAAGTAGAAGATGCGGCCCTCACTCTCCCTTCTGCCTCCTGTGGCACAGACCCCTGAGGGTGCCCTAACGTGGAAATCTGCCCCTGAGATTCTGTCCCCATAGTTGCCTTCTCCTCCTCTATGCCCAGCAGGGCTCAGCGCTCCCACTTGAGAGGAGACGGCCATTGCAGGCTACCTGTCCTCTTGATGGGCACCTGGATATCCTCCCTGAAAGAAGAGCCGTTCCTTGGGAGTGTCCTTCTGGTCACCCTTCCTTTCCCACTGCCACAGACCCTCACTGACTCACGCTTAGCTCCCCCACTCGCCATTCCCACCAGTCTTATATGCCGTCGCCAGATTAACCTTCCTAAAATCCTGCTAAGATTGGTCCCCTACCCTTGTCCAAAGATAGTGCCCAAATTCCCTAGCAGGACATCCAGAACCCTGCCCAATCTGATCTTCCACCTCTGGTCTCCCCACACCCCCTGCAACATGAAGTCTGCTTTAGACATTTCATTATCTGCTCGCTGTTCCCACATATACCTTGAACCTCCCTCCCTCTCCACCCTTCTAGATCCTTCCCACCCATCCTTAGGAAACAGCTCTGCCACGAAACCTTCCCATAACAAGGCCCCTTACAGAGTCAGTTGCTCAGGACATCACATTACTCCTTGCATTCAAATCTGGACGCTCCCATCTCCAAAGGCCTCATTATCTGTCTTCCTACCTTACGCTGATGCACACACTGCCCCGGCTGTGCGCTATCTGCCCCGCAGACATCGGGCTGCCAGATTTACAAATAAAACTTCCAGACTCCCAGTTAAATTTGAATTTCAAATCAACAACAACAACAAAAATTAGTATATCCCATGTAATATTTGGAACACACTTACATTAAAAATGTGTTGTTTATCTGAAATTCGAATTTAACTGAGGATCCTATATTTTCTCTGGCAACCCCACAAAGAAAGCACAAGCTCATGTCTGATGCTTTCCATCTCCCTCAGGGGCTTCCTCAGGACCTGTATTGTTGGTTCATTTTTTTTTTTTTTTTTTGGATTCAGCAGAGAATCACCAGCTGCTGTTGGCCCTCAAACCCAGAGCCCACTTAAATGCGTTTGGTCCCTTCTAAACATCTGTAAGCAGCTCCTCGCAGACCATCTGTGAGAATATCTCCTTCTTCAGTACCTCATGTTCTCCTTAAACATAAGGAGACTGCACAGCGGAAGACGGGTTTCAGGCAATAAAAGAGAGCATTTCTTAGTAACCAAGAAGACAGGAGCTCTGGAGCCAGGCTGCTTGGTTTCAAATCTCAGGTCAGCCACAGAGTGGCCGTGAGGCCTCAAGGAAGAGACTTAGCATCTCTAAGTCTCAATTTCCCCATCTACAAACCGGTGATAATAATAGACCCTACCCGATAGGGTTGTTTCAAGAATTAAATGAGATAGTGCATGGAAATTGCCGAATACCCTGACTCTTACAGGGAAAGCACTCAGTAAATGGTCCCTGACGTTGTCAGTGATTACCTAAGACTGTCAGTGGCTGCTGGCATCTGCACAATCTCCTCTCACTAGCTGCTCACCCAAATGGGTGAATTTCCATAAGCAACAGAACTATGGCAGAGTCACAGACAAGGGTGCCCCAGGGCGGGGGTTTCTCCATGGGGAGCTCTCACCTCTAGGTGAGGTGGAGCGTGATATACAGTGGCTTCATCTAAGAGTGCAGTCTGTCCCCACGCCTTCAATCAAATTGCAAACCATTGTCCTCCCTTTTCAGGCTCCTAAAAGAATGGGTCTCACATCTTTAAAAGACTGGTACGATACATGAGAGGATTAATAAAATGTGGTATATGTATATCATGGAGTACTACTTAGCCATAAAAAATGGTGAAATGACACCTCTTGTATTATTCTGGATGGAGCTGGAGCCCATTCTTCTAAGCGAAGTATCACGAGAATGGAAAAACAAGCACCATATGTACTCACCATTCAATTGGTACTAGTTGATCAACGCTTACGTGCACATATGGTAGTAACATTCATCAGGTGTCAGGCAGGTGGGAGGGGAGAAGGGATGGGTAAATTCACACCTAATGGATGCGGGTGCACACCGTCTGAGGGATGGGCACGCTTGTAGCTCTGACTCGGGAGGGGCAAAGGCAATATATGTAATCAAAGCATTTGTACCCCCATAATATTCTGAAATTTAAAAATAAATAAATTAAAAAAAAAAAAAAAAAGACTGGTGAGAATTGAGCTCCTTGATGAAATGCCTGGCAGGTTCTAGACCTGACCGGATGTGGACAGAGGAAGACCTAGCATTGGCCTTCTTACGTGAGCCTCAGGGCCTAAGGGAGAGAGATCCTGTGCCCAGATCCTTTTGCCTCCTGTCCACCCATCCTCAGCCCCCAGCCTCCCGACTGCTCCCGAACCTCAGTGTGGGTGGGGTACCTTGGCCTTTTTGAGCAGACTCTAAGTCAATTCAACGAAAGCTCAATCACCAAAGGATCAACTTGCTAAATGACAATTCTTTGAATTCACTAAATTCATAAATTTCACAAGAACTTCTTGAATATTTTCAATGAGTATGTTTTTCTTAACAGCAATTTAAGGAATTTTTAATATATCAAAAGCTCAGAGGCCTAGAATGATTTCGTTTTCTTATAAATACACTCTTTTTATGAATGTATTCTTCCATTAAATGTTATTTGAATTAAAATATTTTATTTTTCTTATGAATATATTTGTAAGAAATATATCCATGAAGAATATATTGAATCAAATAAGAATATATTCTTAATGTAGAGTTACTAACATATTTAGGCAGAATGTAATCAGATGTTCATGGAAAATATATTTATTGAGTATATTTCAGAAGATTATTGTTTAAAATGAGTTTTTGACAAATTAACAAATTTGGTAAACTCAAAGAATTGGTAAATTGACTTTCAGAGGATTGGCCTGCTCAAGAGAGAAAAACAATTTCTCCCTCTTGTTATATGTTTAGGATTTGTTTCTGAGAATTTCTAGAACAGTGGTTCTCAAACATGAATGTGCATTAGAATCACTGCAAAGCTGAATTGCCAATTCTCGGATTACAGCCCCAGGGGATTCTGGTTCTAGGTGGGGCAGGGCCCAGGAGTCAGTGTGTTGAGTACAATTCCAAGGTCACTAATATACCTGCAGATCCCACACCTCACTTTGAGAACCAGTTTTACCGTGTTGGAGGAAACAGTTAATCATGAAAAGTCACTGTGATCTTCTAAGACAGGATTTTTTCCTTCCTTTAGCATGCCTTAAAATTACATTTAGTCTTAACACTGATTTTGTAAAATAATAAAATTACCTATATCCCACTGTTCTAACACAATTTTTTTTGCAGACAGCCTTCAACACGCATGTATATTTTATTGATTGCCAAATATACATACTTATTTATATTCTACCTTTTCTGTTTCCTACCATATAAGAAACATTTTCCACCATTAAGCCAATACTGCACATGGATTTACTCTAATTCGTTCAACTAGTCTTCTAATATTTCATATGTCCTATGTGCTGTGTCGTTTCCAATTTTTGGGAGCACCGAACATCTTCCAACCTGAGGTTTTTGCTTCTGTTCGCTTTCCTTAGAACTCATTTCCAGGACTGGAATTAGTGATATGGCAGGAACCTATAATGGTTCCCTACAAGGAGAACACAGAATAAGGACCTAAGACCATACCTGGGATGATGGGAAACAGGGATATTGTAATCCTCATTAAGTCACTGTCTTGGAGCCCTAGAAAAGGGCCCTAGAAAAGGATCACAGTTGGTTTTATAGATCAATTTAAGGTCACGTCATTAAGGAAGTTAGACAAGTAGGGATTATGAGCTTCTTACAGAATCATGCTTTTAATGCAGCGTGTATAGGAAGGCCTGAGACACCGTAGGTACTTAACGTGTTCCAGTATGTGATGCATAATAAAGATACAGAACTTAGCTCATTAACAGCCTGGCATAATTGAATTGCATCATTAAGTCATTAACACTCCTTGCCACACCACCCAGCATGTCTGGGTACTATCCAGAGGCGTCCCATGGAGTCCCAAGGTCTTGGGAAGAGTAAAGCCAACTCCTCCACTTCCCATCCGGCCCTCTCTTCAGCTGCTCTGCCGGTAGAAGAGGAAGTGGAGGTCTGTCTGTAACGAAGACCATCGGCAAGTCTCACTTCCTGCCTACAGCTGAGGTTGTGACAGTTCACTCACAAACCAGGGAAAACCAGGAGGCAAAAGCTGGCTGCTCCTCAGATGTGTAATGTAAGGAAATTATTCTGCTTTCACTCCCATGAAGACACGATCTTTGTCTCATTGATACCATAGCAGGTGTTCAACAAATAGGTGTTGACTGAGTAACAGATGGCCTTTGCTCATAAAGACTGCCCCTTGCCAGGCACAATGGCACGCACCAGTAGTCCCAGCTACTTGGGAGGCTGAGGCAGGAGAATTGTTTGAGCCCAGGGAGTTCGAGACCAGCCAGAGCAACACCGAGATGCCCCTCTCAAAAAAAACAACGGACTGTCCCCCAGGCTGCCTCTCCCTGATGTGCTCTGTAGGGGGCGCTCTCACTACCACCTTCGCTGCAGCCATCACCTGGGATGCAGGCACCTGCATCTCTGCCCTGGGCGGTGCTGACCTTGACTTTATTTATCTTCTGGATCTGACCTCTTGGAAACTGTCAACAGTGCTCACTCTGGACAGGTTTTTGAACCTAACAAAAGGCAGGCATGTGGGTGCCATATGTTTATCAGCCGGTTGACCATCCCAGTAGCTACAGAGCCCCACTTGAGCGGGACATTATAGAAGCATCCTCTGCCTGGAAATTTGAGCCCTGGTTCTTCTTCCTCAGTTGTGTTCTCTGTCTCATTCCAACCCTCTTGAGTTTTCCTTCCCTGGTTGTGTAGGTGGCATCTCCCTTTAGGTCTTCACCTCTTCTCTGAGATCCAGCTACCCCAGCTAGGAAGTATGTTTGTAAACCCAGAACCAAGGATGTTTTTCCTTTCCCTGTTTTCTGTGTCCCCGAAAGCACAGGATCTCTTTGAGCCTCGTGGGACTGCCCAGGACCCATCTCCATAGCACCTCCAGCCCCACCTCTTATTTTACAACAATCAGAAATCAGTTTGACATACGTTACGGGCAGAGCTTTGGTTCCACCAACGGTAGACCATACATTCAGGTGGGGATAGCAGTCGGGGAGCCACCTGCCTTCCCCCTCCCAGTTCCCCTGATTCTGAATCTCAGGCAAGAAGTGGAGAGGAGTGCTTCCTGCCCCAGCCCAGCTGTCAAGTGATGAGCCGGAGAGGGCGGCCTCAATCCAGTCGGCCCAGGTTGAGGCCCAGACAATCAGACACCTCCTAGTTCCCACGCTCAGGCAGCAGGCCTGAAGCAGAACTGGTTTCATAATCTTACCTCTGCCCCGTGCTTTTTGCAAAATGATCTGCCATTTGGTTCCCACATCACAATCACAGTATTTATCTATGCAAAACAGCACCTCATTAAAAAAAAAAAAAAAAACACATCACCATTGGCCCAACCCCTCATTAGAGTATAATGTGCAGGCCCTGGACACACCCAGGGTGGAACCAGCACCCAGACTGGTCCGGGTTTTAGGCCTATCTCACTAGCTCTGTGCCCACCCTCACCCCATTCCTCCTTAGCGAACCGTGCTGCTCCCCACATCTGTGTGGTGGGAAACAACAGAGAAGGAGCCCTTTGGGGCTGAGCGATGGGTTCATCGGGGGATTCCCTCCTCAAAGGGCCTTCTCCCTGACACTGTTATCTCTGTTTAAACCCATTCCTATTGCCTTCAGCCCAGCTTCCACAGTGATATTTGCTGACTACTGACCTATTTTTGAGAGCGCGTCGAAGGTTCCAGCAGGGGAGTGCAGCTACTCATATACCCTTGATCGAAGGCGACGCTGCTCTGTCAGGGAAGGTCGTCCTCTTCCACTGAGTGCGCAGCCGTGGAGGGGACACCGCCCAGCCGGCCAGATCAGCCACATCAACCCTGGCGATCAAGGGGAGGACAGATGTCACAGCTACATCACCCTCACGTCCCACTGACCTATTTTTACCTTTGTTTCTCACCGGAATGAAAGGGCCATGAGACCATGAGCCACATTACATTTTTCAGGGCCTAAACCAGTGCTTGGCACATAGTAGGCCTTCATTAAATATTTTTGGAATGCTCAGTTTAATTTTTGACCTCATAATAAGCAATTCCATCATTGTTTCTCTGCCAAATGGCTCCCCTCCCGTGCTCACTTGAAATAAACCACCTTTCGGTTGTAAGCAATCCTTTTTATCCTTGGCACGCAGGGTATCGGAAATAAAAGTTAAAGTGCTTTCATTTTGAACAGTAATCTTATGCTTTTTGCATTGTCTGAATGACCTTAATTCAGTGTGCAGTATTTAAAATGTATAGAAAAGAAACAAAGGTATAACAGCCATGTGCTCACCACTCAGACTCCCCCGGGCTACCCTGACACCTATTCCCCTTCCCTCCCCTTCAGAGGAACCTATAGCCCAAATTTGGTGACCATCTGAGTTTTTTAGTCAACACCTATGAGATTTCTATCCATATGTCCTGCAAGCCAGGGTCAGACCTGTGTTCTCAATCTCAGCTCCACCCTGCACCGCACCTGCGCTGTGCCCCAGTTTCTCTATCAGTAAAATGGTTATAATAATACCTGTCTCTTCCCCACTTCTGAGTGTGCAGATGAGCCAGATAAATGCAAAGTGCTTGGAGCATCAGGGAAGAGAAGCGCTAGAGAACCCCACAGGGGCAGCTGGTGCAGGAAGTGGCAGCAGACACCCACCGCAGTTTCTCACGGCCCAGAAGGGCGTGCCAGCACGTTCCCCTTCCTGTGCCCAGGCCCCCAACGCCGGCACGTTCTCAGCAGCCAGCCAGCTCAGCCTCATTTCCATGGTGCTTGCAGGAGCCCATGGCTGAGTCAGGAGACAGCCAACATCCCCCCTGACCACGAGGGACTCATTTCATCCGCAGAATGGGCGACTTCCGGCTGTGCAGCATTGGGGGCCTTCCTGTCTTCCCTTCCTGCCTCTCTGTGAACCAGAGCTGTGCTGTCTACACAGCAGGCTCCTAAGCAATGGTGGTGATCGGGTCAGCCGTACTGCTGAAGAAATGGGGAAGAAAGGGCGGGGGTCCACTTCCTGAAGGTCTCATCAGTACCACCCTAGCAGCAGCAGTGCCTGAGGCGGGTGTGAATGCACCTCCCGAAAAGTCCAGGGAGATCTGCAAAGTTTAAGACTCCCTGTTCTCAGGACTCAAAGAGAGAAACAAGGTTAAGAACACAAACCCAACCTTTAGAAAAAACACATAGAAACTAGATAATTCCCACATACAGGCATCTGCCCACATTCACACCAGAGGGCTTCAAGAGTGGGAGTTGCGGGGAACAGGCAAGATCTGTCTGGCTAGTCTGGGGGCTCCAGACAGGCAATGACGGAGGCGGCACAGTCGGTGGACAGGGGCCCTGCTCTGAGGTTTGCCCAAGACACCGTCACTCGACTGAACCAGTAGAGGCCTCTGAAGCAGGGTGAGTGTGGTCAAGGAAAGTGGCAAGTGTGGTAGGTAAAAGAGTTTACTAACACAGATGTTATCTATGGCGGAGAAGTCACCGTCATCAGAAAATATTCCCCCATGTGCTAAGTGTTTTCAGCACTCAAGCCTGGGAGGCGACCCGGAATGCTGATGTTGCAGACAAGTGCAAGCACAGGGCAGCTCCTGGCTCCCGTCCTTGAGTCTCAAGGCTTCACTGCCAATTCCAGGCACTCATCCTGGAGCTAGTATTCAAGACAGCCCTCGAGGTAGACAGTGTTGCAAGAAAAATCCCCAGGAGGTAGTCCAGAAAGCTGGCCACCACCGAGGGGCACCAATGGGAGAACTGGAGGCTTGGATCTCTGATGGGGCCATCAGGAGTTGCTGCAGATAAGAATGGAGAGGGTCAGGGTGGAAAGCAGGGCCCCTATCGGGAGCCTTCCTGGTGGAAGAGAAAGAATCCCAGGCTGGCGGCCAAGAGAGCTGAATTCTAGTCCTAGCTCAGCCACTTACGCTATGTGATCTTGGGTGAGTCATTTCATCTCTCTGGGCCTCAGTTTCCTCATTTGTAACATGAGAAGTTGGGTTGGATTATGTCTAAGGTTCTATCACATTAATATCCTATGGACAGCATCAAAGGACAGGAAAGGGACCAACACTGGGATATCCCGAAATGTAATGCTCAGGGCCACCCAAGCAGAATAGAGTGTAGAATTAGAGCTGGTATTTGGGAAGCCTCAGAACAAGCTGCAGGGCTTTCCTACCACCAGCAAACCCTGCTTCCCACGGTCACACACGGCAGCCTGACCTCCTGCCCCCTGGTCAGAGTATGAACCAATGGGCTCCACGTTGGGCAACCCAATTGCAGGTCCAGCACTTATGCAGGCTGTGTGACTTCAGGCAAGGCAGTTATCTTTTTGCCATGCCTGTTTCCTCATCTCTAATAATCTTTGCCTCCTCCCTGCCCCATGAGGAGGCTGTGAGAATTCACTGAGTAATGTCCACAAAGCACTTAGCTCGCAAGCGGAGAAGAGTCCCACGTAAATAGAAGATGACGAGGATTGTTGTGACAGCTGCTTGGTTCCCTCAGCTATTCACCAGCCCTCCATTTGCTGCTGATGGAAACTAACCTGTTGTGAGTCACTATTGTCTCGTTCTCAGAGTTCAGTGAATTCCCCTAGAGCATCACGTCCATATCCAGCCTCATGGCCAAGTGAGGAGCCATCAGAGAACAAGGCTAAGACAATATGGTGCCACAACTTTTCTAACACCTGATTCCACTTTGCTTTTGACCCGCTAGACTGGACATTTCATAAGGGCAAGGACATCTGGGCCACCACATTGCACAACTGCAGGGGGCATCATTTGCCAGCACTGAGTTGAATGAATGAATGGCACAAACTGCCTAGCTAATATTTGGGCAGAAGAAAGGAAACTAATATTTTTGAATGCCCACCATGTGCCAAGAGCATTTTATAGTCTTTATTTCATTTAGTCCTCTCAGTAGCCTTATGAAAGCAAAATTATCCTCCCATTTTATGGTTGGGAAAACTGAGGCTCAAGTATTAAGTACTTACCAGGGTGACACACCAGGTAAGAAGCAAAGAATTTGAATCCATGCCTGTTTGACGGGGTTCCAGCCACGGTGCCTTGAATGTGGATATGGGATGGAGGAAACCCCCTTAAACCAAGAGATACTGAGACACCATCCTCCATAGGGGTTTCTGCTAGACCAACAGGGTGGTGGCATGGGAAGGGTATTGCTTGCAAGCGATAGGGAGGCCTTGTCAGACCAGGCTCTTAGGCAGCAAGTGCTGGTTGAGAAAAAGCCCAAGTTTCAGTAAGTTCTCAGGAGAGGCAGGGGAGCCTGGGCAGTCTCTTCTCCCTTCCTTTCTGCCTATTTCTATCTCCACCCCCCACCCCCATCTCACACACACACACACACACACACACGAAATCCCTGCTCCAAGGTCTCTCCACAAATACAAATACACGGACACACAATGTCTACGCTCCTTTCCCAGAGAAAACTCCTCAGTTGCGAGAAGGCCGGTGAGAACTGGCAGGCGGGAGCATGTGCAGTAAGACTCGCATAAAGAACACAAGGCTTTCTCTGCCTCAACATGGCTAAAACTCAGGAGCATAGGAAGTAGCCTTTATTCTCCACCCCTTGCCGGGGCCTTTCCCCAGTGTGTACAGCATGGGCATGGCTCCCCCAGCACCGGGGATCGAGCCGGGCTCAACCCCTCCATTACCGAGCTTTGTTGACCTTCATTAGGCCTTTGATATAGCAATAATAATCTCTGCTCTGATAGCAGAAGGAACTGTGCTTTCCAACACCACAATAGGCCTTGTTTGAGGAGCGGTCCTTAGGAGAGCCCAGGGGAGAAGTACATATTTACTCAGGCCTGTGGCACTTGTAAAGGAATTATTGACAGTGGAGAGGCCCTTCCAACGGAATGTATATCACAAGGCGTGGTGACTCCCCTCACCTGGGGCCCGATAACTGCCGGATGCCCCATCCCCTGGCTAACTGCTCGTGACTTCCCTAACCACTGCCTGGAGTAGGGTGCTGGGATTGAGCGAGCTCAGAATTCCTCATGTTCTTTCCAGAGATCCACCTTGCTCGGCGCTTTCAACCCCCAAGAGATGAGAGTGTTTAATAGGAAAATTTGACTGGAGCTTCCCTCACTAAAAGATGGACAGGGTAACTTCACTAAACAGGGAGCCCAGGCCTGAAGACTTGTGCTTAGACTTGCGAGCCTAGGTCCCAGCTCTGCCAATACCTGCTATGTCAGGGCTGCCATCACAAAACCCCACAGCCCGGGTAGTTTAAACAACAGAAACTGCTGTCTGACAGTTCTGGAGGCCGGAGGACCAAGATCAAGGTGTCGGCAGGTCTGGTTTCTTCTGAGGCCTTTCTCCTGGGTTTGCAAATGGCTGCCTTCTCGCTGTGTCCTCGCATGGCCTTTCCTCTGTGCGCGCACACCCCGGGTGTACAATTTCCTCTTTGTGTATGGACACCAGTCAGATTGGACTAGAGCCCACCCTAACAGCCTCATTTTAACTTAATTACCCCTTTAAAGGCCCCATCTCTAAATACAGTCACATTATGAGGGACTGTGGGTTAGGAGAGACACAATTCAGCCCATGGCACCTGCCTTGGCCAAATCGTCTTCCCATTCCACGCCTTTATCTTCCTCACTTGGAACCCGTTTCCAGGCTGGTGGGCTTTCCGAGGAAGACAGTATGTCATATGCCTTAAGCAAGCATTGTGTGTGACAAATGTCAAGGGCAGAATAGGAAGCAGGCAAGGGCCACTGCGAGCCAGCCTTGCAAAGCCAGCTGCATGAGCAGAGGTCACGGGCAGCGCCCAGCTAGAGACCACCCTCTCTTTGCAACGCTCTCTCCTTACCTCCACAGGCATCGTGTACGGATTTTGATTTAGACACTTTCTGGTGACCTCAGGCCTCTGTTAGTTAAATAAAGGAGACAGATTTCTGTCTCCATAAAATATCTGATGCTGCTGTTTTTTATTAATTTTTTTCTGGGCCTTAGGGGTAAAGAATTGAGTTAGTCATACTGTTGGATTCATGTCATTGCTGCACCCACGACGTTCCCCTCACACCAATACTGATGTGCTTCTAGAGATTCTTTGATAGGTATATATCCTTATAAAATACATGGTATTATGTTGTGAGAGTTTGTATTTTCAATTTATGAATGGTATGCTCTAAGCAGCATTTGGTTTCCTGCTTATTTTTTTCCAGTTCTAAGGTATTGTCATATTGTGGTATGTAAGTGGAATTATCTGCTTCTTAGAGCTATGAGATTCCATGGTATCTGCCCACCACAGTCAGCTTACCCATGCACTTGGCCACAGACAACTAATGCCACCAACGAGGCGGAAGCAAATGCCCTGATGGCCTGCACAATTGCTCTGAGGGAGAATCCTGGGCCCCAGGTGGACACATCCTCACTGCACCGAACCCTTCCAGATTGCTTTCTGACCAATCCAATCTACTTAACAAAGCACTTGGTACAGTGCTAAACTTATCGGCTATTAACAAAAGAATTCTATACCCCAGCATCAGGGTTTAACCCAGCTCTGCTATGGGCTGGCTGTGGGATCTCATATAAGTCATATCACGTTGTCTGGGTCTCAGAGTGCTGGTCTACCAGATGAGTGTGCCAGGCAAGGCCAGCTCAAAGCCAACCCAAACGCCCCTGGGAGTGTATCTGGGGTGGAGAGCAAGCTCATGGAGAAGAGAGAACTTGAACCTCAAGTCCTGGCTCTGGAAACCTAGTGAATTACTGCAGAAGACCATTTCCTCACCTTTACTTTCAGAATCCGTATGTGATAGGAGTCCTTTGGCAATGAGGTGAAATCGGAACATAAAGTTCTGTACATAAAGTACCCGGCACTTCGAGGAGATGTTCAAACAAATGTCAGTTCTCTTTATCTCTGCCTGACCTACATCCCTTTCGCTGTTTCATTTTGTTGTTTTCAGTTGAAGAATTCTGAAATTTGTTAGAATTCTAAATTCTGACAAAATGTACACTGTTCATTCTCTCTCTCTTTTTAATGAGGTGTAAATACATACAGTAAGGTCCACTAATATTTTTTTAATAACAACTTTATTGAGATATTTTCATACCATAAAATTCACCCTTTAAAATATACAATTCAGTGGATTTGACTATATTCACAGAGTTGTGCAACCATCACCACTATTTAATTTAAGAACATTTTCATCATATCAGAAAGAAACCCTATACCCATTAGCAGTCACTACCCATTTCATCCTCCCCCAGCCCCTGGCAACCACTAATCTACTTTCTGTCTACTCTTCTGGACATCTCATATAAATGGAATCATACAATGTGTGCCCATTTGCGACCGGCTTTTCACTTAGCCTGTTTTCAAGGTTCATCCATGTCATAGCATGGATTTTTTATTGTCAAATAATATTCCACTATATGACATACCACATTTGTTTTCCATTCATCAGTTGATAGACATTTGGGTTGTTATCATTTTTTGGCTATTATGAACAAAGCTTCTATGAACATTCACGTACAGATTTTTGTGTGGACATATGTTTTCAATTCTCTTCGGTATACACCTAGGAATGGAATTGCCGGCCCTACGGCAACTCTGTGCTTAAGTTTGTAAGGACCTGCCGAAGTGTTTTCTAAAAAAACACTTTACGATCCCACCAGCCATATATCAGGGCTCCAATTTCTCTTTATCCTCTCCAGCACTTGTCATTGTCTGTCTTTTTGTTTTAGCCACCCTAGTGGGTGTTAATTGGTATCTTATTGTGGTTTTAAAGTGCACTATTCTTACATTAACAGCTTGATGGATCTTTAAAAATGTATACACCTAAGAAGTCGATTGACATATAGAACTTACCTCTCATCCCACGCCCAATCACTACCCTCCTGCCCAAGGTAACCACTGTTGTGCGTCATCGTAGATTAGTTTTTCTATTCTTGAACTTTATAGAATTGGAATTGTAGTTATAAACTCTTCTTTGTCTCGCTTCTTTCACTCAAAAAATGTTGTGGCATCAGTGGTGTCAGTTATTTTTTTATTCCCATGTCGTATCCATTGCATTCATATACTACAATCTATTTATTCATTCTCTTGTTAGAGGACGTTTGTGTTTGTTCCAATTTGTAGTTATTATGAATAAAACTGCAAAAAACATTCTTGTACATTTCTTTTGGAAGACATATAAACTCATTTCTCTTAGGTGTATACCTACGAGTGGGATTTCTAGATTATCTGGTAGCTCTAGCTTTAGTAGATGTTGCCAAAGAGTTTGCCAAAGTCGTTGTACCAATTTATACCCCCACCCATAGTGTATGAGCATTCAAGTTGTTCTATGTTTTTCTCAGCACTTGAATAGTCAGTCTTTTTAAGTTTTAAGTTTTTAAAGTAGAAGTTTTAGTTTGGGTGTGTAATAGTGTTTTATGGTGGTTTTCATTTGTGTTTCTCTGGAGACTAATCATGTTGAGCATCTTTGTTCGCTGCCTTTAGTCTGAAACTCAGCTAAAGGGATCTAACAGACAGTACTTACCTCTCCCTGGTGGTTACAGAAAGAGCTAAGGATTGGGGTACCCCAGGGAGCCCCATCAAGGGTGATGTCTTTATATCCCAGATCCTTGATCATACTTTACTAATTATGAAATCAGATGGTATGAGTTTCCTTATTCATTTTTTAATTATCAATATTTTATTTCCAATGCCTAGAACTTTCCTTGTAATATGTCCTTCCCCCAAGAAACAGTATTATTAATGTAATTATAAAAATTAACCAATTTCAAGAAAAAGACTTAACTATGTTTAAACAACAGAACTTTCCATTTAAAAGTTAAAATCAGATAAAGTTATAATCTAGTAGTTAATGAATGTTTAAGTTAGTGCTTCTCTTTGTTTTTTTAAATAGAAAGTTTTCATTCTTTATGATAGCTTAATGGAAGAAGCAGTTGAAGGGGGCTCAGTTATTCCTCAAATTAAGTTTACTCTGCCCTCAAGTTAGGGAGGAGTTTCAGAAGATTCCTTAGGATAATCGCATCATACAGGGCTCTGTGAGGGGCACATGGAATAGGGGGCATGGGAGGTTGCCAGGAGAACCACCGAGGCAATTGGAGATGTGCAGTTCCCAACCCCCCCACGCCAGGCCCCACGTAAACAGGACCTTCCCGCCCAGCAACAAACTCCCACATCCTCTGCCCAGTAAATACCCCGAATGCGTTTATGTCTTGTTAAGCCCTTGGGGCAAAGGAGCAAGCCCCATGTTAAAGCAAACAGAGCAAAAATCATCCCACAACCTTTATCAAATACTAAAACAATTTTCAATGTGGAAAATTTCTTCTTAATGGGGAAATGGAAAATTACGGATATAGTATCATATAATCTTAGAGCTGGAAGGAACCTTGGAGGTCATCAGTTGAACCTCGAGCCTACTTCTGGAATTCACATGACAACATCTCTGCTGTCCTCTACTTGAATGGTCCTGCGACTTTCTCAGCACCTCCAAGGAAGTTTTCCACTCATTGCCGGATAATTGTTAGGCAGTGGGTCTTATGTTGAACTAAAATACTCCCTCCAGAAAATTCACCTTCCTTCATAGTTTGAATGAGTCTATTTTCCTCTCCTTTGTGAGAGCCCTTGGAGTATTTCAAGGCTGCAGGGCTAACCCCCCTCTCATCTTTTCTCCCCAGGCTAAGCATTCCCAGTTCCTCCAAATATGCAATAATCCAGTATAAAACTTGGCCACAGACAGGCATCTGGTGTGTAGTCTTCCTAACACTTCTTTCCCTCATCATGAAAACGAGATCCTGTCAGGTACTGGGGTGGCACACTTACTCTGGGAAGTTGCCCAAAATTACAGACCATGCTTCTGCGACACCTTTGCAAGTTCTCTCAGTGAAGAGGGATGTGGGGCATACCCTATCAGATAGGATGATTTAATTTTTTTACAAAAGTTTTTAACAAGCTAGGGTATTTTTAGGACATAAAAGTGACACTGTTGACCCCAGTCTGGAATGAGCCCAAGCAGTTTTCCCAAGAAAGGGATGGGTTGTTGCTAATCCCATCACATACTGTAACTTACTTTAAGTATTTTCCAAGCACTCATGAGTATAGAACAGTAGTACCTTCAACTACTGGAGCTTTCTTAGTCCTGGTATTATCTACCTGGGCAAAGAGGCCCACACTAGTGCAGGTGAGGAAGAGGACATGGAACTTCAGGGTAAGAGTTGGCGCAAACAGCTCACGTCCATGCCTTACCTGGTGTGTTGGTAAACTGGCTGCTTCACCATCCCATGTCCCTGGAGCCTAGACTCCAGTGGGAAGTATTAACAGTACACTTGTTAGCATGTGCACAAGTATGTGTAGAGACACATACACACTCACAAACACACACACGTCCTCAAGGCCTTTCTTATCGGCACCTCCCTTGTGTTGAGCTATCCATGAGGGGCAGAAAATGAAAACCAGCTATTTACCAGAAGATTCCTGGCCTTTCCTTGAAGGCTGAATGATTTTATGGTAGAGGCAATTTTGAGCGGCTAGCAAAACAAGACAAAGGTCTTATTTGGTTTATCAAGCCCAGGTTACGCCCATTGTTCAGTGGGCCAAGCAGCGTTAATCAGTACCCGGAACTTTGAATAGAATCTATACTAAATAAATCTGTGTAGATATACTTGCTCCATAATGATAAAGTACTACTTCTGGTGGGAAGGCAAAATCACTAAGATTTTAGGCAATAATCTTTCCTTACCTATAAAACAAGCAGTAATGCCTGCCCCAGAGATATAAGCAGTTTTTAATTCTTTGGAGGGAAATCTATAACTCATGCCAAAAATGATTGCCAAAATAATGTTAAATGGAGCTTTCTGGAAAAAAGGCATTGTGAGTAAAAGTCCTATGAGAAACACCTCTTCCCAATTCCATCTTATATTCCCATGCAAACACACGAAGGGGAAAATTGCATGATTTTAAAACCAAAGTATCCTATTTTTTTTTAAATCACATATCAAAATTCAAGCATGCAAAAGAGATCTAATTACAACACCAAGGGGGATGGTTATGAAATACCAATAATGGTTGATAAATGCTCAACCTATTCAGCAGAACACATACACAAAACTTTGACCAGAAGCACGGACGTTAGAAGGTCACCATCAGTGTGATGAAAGCCTCAGAACACACCTCTGACAAGGAGGAAGGTAACTAGAGATGAGGTGTCTCCCCTTTCATGAATACAATCTTTGAGAAGCCCAGCTTGAGAGGGAACTAGAAACGATCAACTATTGTTTTGAAAAGGGCTTTCCTTGGGCTTCTTGGGTTATTGTGCAGCCCATTCTACAAGCCTCTCGTCCTCCCTCCTGGTTGTCAAAACAAGTCTGTGGGAGAGGCCTTCTCAGGAATGTATGATGCTCTGTTTAACATGGAAAATGACTCTCCCAAGGCCTGGGAAGAAATGAAGAAGCAGATTTCCTCCGCGGCCTTCACGCTACAAACTCCAATCCAAAGCCTTACGAGGATGCCAAGAGAAGGAACAGTTTAGCAGGGTGCATAAGAAAGATCTGGAAGTTGTAGCTTCATCAAAAAGTTGCCTCCCAGTCTAATTGCAGGCATCTAGAGAATTAAGTCAACTCTAAGGATGATTCAATTCAAGTATTTTCTCATTTTCTTCATTTTAGATTCTTATAAAGAAAAGTGGGAACCGTTTCCCCCTTGCTTAGAGGAGGAAGGTGGGAGAAAAGCACTCTGATGCCTGGAGTTACTACTCTCAAGAGGGACGGTTAAATTTTTAAAAGATTAGCAAATAATAAAACATGTTGCTTTTTGATCAGGCTTTCGTGAATCTCAGCCTGTGGACTTACTAGTTGTAACATCCCTGAATCTCCATGCTCTCATTGATCAAATGGGGCTAAAACCTACCTCAAAATTATTACAAGGATTAAATTAGTTAAATAAAGTTCAGATTTAATCCCAGTACCTGGCCCATGGCATCCAGGAAAGAGTAGCTGTTATATTATTACATAATTGACTTTTCATTGTTGATTCATTCATTGACTGGAGATTTGGTGCAGAAGAATCAATATTAAGAAAAATCAGTTATTGTGTTGGTAGGCAATGCTAGATTTTAGAGTATAGAGAAACAATTTCGTGCTGGAATCCATGTGACTCTTGCTCCTGCAATACTGAACAGATAACATTCCCACAAGATCCAACTGGTACGTGTCTGCTATGATATAACAGGAAGGGCCTGGGTTTTAAGTCGAGCATACCGGGGTTCCAGTTCCAACGGGGCTACCAACTAGCCACATAACCCCATAGAGTTTACTCAGAAAATAGCATATAAAATGTATAAAGCGTTTACATTCTTTTATTTTACAGTACCATGTTTTCTTCTTATAATCAGTTTTATTAAAAAGACCTTGCTTTTTTAAAAAAAAAAATGAAAATTTAAGTAAGCACTCTTTCAAATTTTTTGTTTTGTCTTTAAATTAGAGGAATACATTATGTAAAGTTTGGAAAGCAGGAGAGACTAAAAGTCATAAATCCTACCTCCTAACACGACCCCCATCTCCACTGAGGATTCTGCTGCAGTGAACACATCCTCAAGGCCACCTTACGGTCTTGCTCACCTGCCTTCCCTCCTCCATTCTTTCAATTGTTTTACTGGCTTATTATCAGGCTTGCAAAAACAAACCACACACACACACACACACACACACACACACACACTCCTAAACAGAAAGAGGCAAAATATGTAGACTTCAAGAATTCTATCAAATTGACCTGTGAGGAAGGGAACTAGAAGAACCTCAGAGAGTTTTACCCTATTGACACTTAAATACCTTGAGTCTTCACATCTGGATGAGTGATCTGTTGGATGTTATCCACCCAGAAATCTCTAACAGGAGACCCAAGGAAAGGCGACAAAAAAGATGGAAGGGATATCTAAGTCAGCTGTGGAAAAACCCTCTGATGTTCCCAGCGTGTTTCGTTTGGGAAGCCAAGTGCCAACCATGGACCTCCACTGGATTAAAGAGAAAATAAACCCAGCAGAAATGGACTACTTTCTGAAATATATGGGCAGGGAACACTTAGTGAGGAGACACAAAAGCAAATCATTTATTCTTTGGGACATGCTTATACTAAAAAAATTTTGTCATTTATCTGAAATTACAATTTAAGTGGATGTCCTGTATTTTTTTTAATATCTTAGGTTTGGGGTTTCTACTTTTTAGTATATTTTTGTTGAGATATAATTCACAAACAAAAAATTAACTCATTTAAAGTGTGCATTTTGATTATTTTAGCACATCACAGAGTTGTGCAATCACCATAGGGTGTCTGGCGTATGGATTGGTTTTAGAGCCAAGAGGCTTGCTGGAGAGTCAGTCTGGGAAGACAGAGCAGTAAGGACAGATGGAGAAGCGGTTCGGAGAGAAGGCTGTGATATTGTGCAATGTAGATTTGGTCTTTTTCATGACCTGTTTTTATTTGCTAAATCCAGCAATTCTACCTGGGGTCTGGGGCAGGGATTGGGGAAGACAGGCAGAAGA
>RJWJ010025291.1:0-24035 GCA_004363605.1 Indri indri
CCCAGAACTCAGCAATGCCTGAAGAAGACTCCCAGCTGGCACAGATGTGCACCGGGGCAGGGAATTGCTCATAGACCTTGAAGAAAATACTGTCACCCCCAATGATGAAGTTATACTCTCCAATTTTAGTTTTAAAAATGACCATCTCATTGCTCTTGGTCTGGGTGCTGTAGGAGAAGAGGCTATAGGTGCGGGAGAGGTCAGTGAAAGCGCGAAGGCACACGGTGAAGTTCTGCAGAGGTTTCTCCAGCTGCGTGATCAAGCTCACATGAGCATTACTGGATTCTTTAGGAAAAATAAACACCTTTCCACTCATGTCTAGGAGAGAAAAAATAATAATAAAATAATCTTTACTTAAAATGTGAACTGGTAAAAAAATCAGAAATTCAATCTCATGTTCAGCAATTCTTAACTGTCTTTCCCATGTTCTATTCTTCCCACTGCTACCTACCCTACTACACATGCTCATATACCCCTGACCTCCCTACCTGTCACAGCAAAGGCTTCCAGGAGGCTGGTGAGGACAGAGGCCCAAAGCAGCAGCTTGTTCATGTTCTTGGCGTGGGGCTGTTATAGCAGCAGCAGTGACTAGGATTAGGGTAGCAGGCGACACAGTGGCTGTTCACCCAGCTTCTGAGATTCATGCTCTAAGACCTCAGCTATTCTGGGTGAGAATGGGGCTGGGGAGCACCAATAATGTGTGAGTGATTTTCCAGGCCTGCCCCCTGATGCCAGCAATCAGAGCTGCTGATAGGGAAAGGATGGTGAGGCCCTGGACTGGAAAATCAATGGGAGTTATTTATTAGACACGAGTGACTGCCAGAGCTCCAAGTCTTGTGACCCAGATTTTGTTGCTGGGAAGAGAGTGGTGGTTGCAGAGCTGTAGGGTATGGATGAGATGAGGGGCTGGGCTGGCCATGTGAGGAGAGCCTCACTCTGCCTTCCAGGGACCCTCTGTCTTACGGCTCTGCCCGGAGCTCCTGAGCCTCATGGAGGGTTTCCCTGAGCTCAAGCCTCTGGTGGGCTGTGGGTCCAAGGCCTTTTCTTTCTTTCATAGTTCTGTGAATCAGCCTTCTGTTTGCAGGAGATTCTGGAATTCTGCTTTCTACTATAGACACTGAAAATCCACTCCCTCCCCTTGTTCATTTGGTAGTATGTGCCAGCACTTTGCTAAGGAGATTCCGAAAACTGGTAGACACCACCTCTGGTACTGAAGAATTATTCTGACCATTCCTCACTTGTCTCTCTTATTTTCCCCCTTCTCATTATTACTTGATCTCCCAGGCACTCATTCACTGTCAGAGATGTCAACATCTAACTGACACTTTATTTTTCTTCTATCCCCAGACATTTAAGGTGAAGTTCAATATCCATGTATTGTCTTAACATGTATTCATGCGTCCATTCGCTAAACACAATTTTTGTGAACATCTGTCGTGTGCCATGCAGTGCGCAGGTTTTGCCTTCTTGACTTTTTTGGTGGGCTGCATTCAGTGACCTCCATTTCCCTTGTAGATACATGGTCATAATTGGAATTATAATAACTCAACCTTGCTTTTTTCCAAGATTTCAAACTGAAATTTCTTGTCCGCAGATATTTATTATGCCATTTATCCCACTTCCTTAATTCTATTCAACTGCTCTACACCTTACTGTGATTACTCTCCTCCTTCCACTCTCCTTTTTCTTTTCTTTCTTTCTTTTTTTTTTTTTTTTGCCAGTATTTCATCTCCTCTTCTTCATCTTTCCTCCCAACCTTCTCAGATGGATTTTCCTGGTTCAGTAACTACCACCCATAATCTCTTTTCTCCTACTCTAATTCTCAGAGCTAGTCAGACCCTGATTGCCACTTTCTCAAAGCCATTCCCTATGTTATCATTCCTCTGAAAGTCTGGGTGAAGTTTACAGTTGGAGTTGATTTAGGTTATCTTTCACATCTGGGATGAAATGCAGACTCATTGTCCTGGAATCTGGAGCCATTTACAATTCTTTCCCAATCTAGTGGTCTCGCCTTACTTCCTCCACAGATCCTCTTATGCAGTCAAACTCTTCTATTTGTGTATCTTCATGCATGCTCTGGGTCTCCTTTTAAATACTTTGACCCATTCTCTTCTCTATAACTGAAGTAGCTTTCAGACATATTTCTGTTTCACAAAACTCTAGTGGTTCTTAAAAGTCTGTCTCATATACCATCTGCTTCATAAAGTCTCTTTTCATCTGATAAATTGGGATGTTTCCACCTCCTGAATGCCATAGTGGTGAAGGGCAAAGGTTTCGGAATAAGAAAAACCTGATTTCCAAATCTGGCTCTCTCATTTTCTAAATGTGGAAACTCAGGCAAGCATTTGAACTTTTTGAACCTGTGGTTCCTCACATGTGAAACAGGAATACAACTGCCCATATTTATGGGATTTTAGTGGCTAGTAATGCACACTAAGCACTTAACACAGTGCTTTGTGCATAGTAAGTGCTTCAAAACCATTCTTCTTATTAAGAAATTTTCTGGAAATTTTAACATCCTATCTCATACCATTTTTATTTGTACGTACCTACCTTTGTGTTGGTATATATAAAAGGGTGTCATCCTTAAAGTATTTTTTGTTCTTCTCCTCTTTATTCCATCCATCACCTAGGACTTTGCTTCATACATGGTAGGAACTCAGCAAATATTTTGTTGGGTTCAATAAGCAGTAATGCAAATATGTATTGATTATCTTAAAGTG
Source organism: Indri indri (assembly GCA_004363605.1). Classification (NCBI taxonomy): domain Eukaryota; kingdom Metazoa; phylum Chordata; class Mammalia; order Primates; family Indriidae; genus Indri; species Indri indri. The sequence continues at coordinate 2,724 of RJWJ010025291.1, forward strand.
AAGAAACAAAAGAAAAGAAGGAGAAACACTCCATCTGAGTCAAGCACTTTGCTATTATTGACCTAAAGAAGGAAATCGAGACAAAATTAACATAGAGAGTTTATTTGGGCCAAGGTTGAGGACTGCAGCCCAGGAAACACTAGGAAGTGCTCCAGAGAACAATGAAGGTGATTGAATTTTTAAAGAAAAAAAGGACAAATCAGGACAGGGAGTGATGACAAAAGTTGTTTTTCAGGAATTCTCATTGGTTTACAGAAATAACATTGATTAGTGATTGGCTACACATTGTTGAACTATAGGGTATAACTTATGGTGTCCAGTGTTTGGCATTGTTAGGTTAATTACTAGCTATTGGTAGTGACGCTCAGTTTAGAGTCCATATAGCAGGTGGATTATTTAGGTCAAGGGGGAGAGTGAGATGTCACTGCTATCTTGTTTTAATGATTCTCTGGGCCTGATAATTTAAAGGGGGCTCACATTCCTCAGATAAAAAGCTTCTTTCCTTTCTCACTATGCTCATTCACATGGGTGAAAGATTTTTCTTTTATTGGAGTAAAAACACTTAACATAAGATCTACCCTCTTGACAGATTTTTAAGTACATGATATGGTATCATTAACTGTAGGCAGAATGATGTACAGCAGATCCATAGAACTTAGTCATATTGCATAACTGAAACTGTATACCCATTGAACAGCACCTACCCATTTATTCCTCTTCCCAGCTCCTGGCAACCATCAATTTATTCTACTCCTATGAATTTGACTATTTTAGATACCTCAAGCAGGTAGAATCATGACTACATTATTTCACTTAGCATAATTTCTTTCAGGTTCATTCATATTTTCATGTGTGGCAGGATTTCCTTTTTTCCCCCCTTTAGGCTTAATAGTATTCCATTGTATGTCCATACCACATTTTCTTTACCTATTTATCCTTTGAGGGACATTTAGGCTATTTCCATATCTTGGCTATTGTGAATAAAGCTGCAATGAGCATGGAAGTCCTGATATCTTTTGAAGCTTTTGATTTCAATTCTTTGGGATATATACCCAGAAGTGGGATTGCTAGATCATATGGTAGTTTAATTTTTATTTATTTATTTATTTTTATTTCAGTATATTATGAGGGTACAAACATTTTGATTACATTTTATGACTTTGCCTCACCTAAGCGAGGATAAGAGGCATGCTCTTCCCCTCTACAATGCTCACCACATCCATTAGTTGTGAGATTTACCACCCCCCAACCCCCTAATCCCTGGAGAATATTACTACCATGTGAACACCATAGCATTGATCAGTTAATGCCAATTTGGTGGAGCCTATTCTTCCGTTCTTGTGATACCTCACTTTGGAGGATGGGCTCAAGCTCTATCCAGGAAAACATGAGAGGTGTTAGATTTTTTGAGGAAACTCCATATTATTTTCCAAAGCAACTGCACTGTTTTACATTCCCACCAACAGTGTACGAGGGTTCCAATTTCTCCACATCCTCATCAACACTTTTCTTTTTCTTTTAAAAAATAACTATTGTAACAGGTGTGAGGTGATATCTTATATGGTTTTGATTTATGTTTCCCTGATAATCAGTGATAATGAAGACTTGTCAAAAGGATACCAAAGCCAGCTTAAAGGGGATCCCACTGACCAAACTGAGAATAATTTTACCATCAATGTAAGTAATGAAACTAATTATAATCCATTGAATAAAATAGTAAACCGTGAATCTAAATGATATAGATGAATAAATAATGAAAAGTTTGGTGATGAAAAGAATAGTTACATAATTTTGAACTACCTTCCTGCCAAATTTTTATTAATTTAAAAGAGAAAAAGAGTGACTCCAAAGTAGAGAATCCTGATTTATTCCACCTTAATCAAGTAATCAAGCAAACATCATTAGAAATGGGGTAATTTAGAATTACGTACCTCTTGTTAGGATATAATGAAAAAACACAGCATACTTTCCAACCTACCAACAACCCACACAATAAATGTAAAACATCAGAACAACTAAAATTCAGGGACATTCAACAAAATAACTGGCATGCGATCCTTGACAATTTCCAGATAATGAAAGACAAGGAAAGATTGAGGATCTTTTCCAGATTGAAGATTAATGAAAAATGCCAATAAATTTAAAGTGTGATTCTGAACTTTCGTTATAAAGGATATGTGATTGATGCACCTGGAAAAATATTGAATGGGCCCTAGTAATGAATGAATATTAATTTTCTGATTTTGATGATTACTTTGTGGTTTTGTGGGAGAATGTCCTTGTTTGTAGAAAATACTAAAATATTTAAGGCTGATGTCCTTTGTGTCAGTAACTTAACTCTCTAATGATTCAAAAAAAAAAGTTACTGTACTTTCAGCTTTTCTGTAAGTTTGGAAAAGATAAAAACGAAGAATTTGGAGAGAAAAAAATGGCACTCAATCTTGCCTGGGATGATAGATGAACCATCATCAAGGGGAAAGTAAGAGAAATTATTTAGATCATGGAAAAAATTAGGGATGAGCATTTGCAGAGTTTCTAAATGGACATTCGTATTGGGTGATCAGTCACTCTGAAGAGACTAGCCTCTATAGAAACAATGTTCTTGTTCAGGTGGGAGAAGGGGAAGTAACAACAGGTAAGGGAAGGTAAGGCAAGGGGGGCTCTAACTCCCCTCCTCTCTTTCTTTTCTGGAATAGATATTTTTTCTCAGGGTTTTAGGGGAAAGTCACAATGAGGTCAGCAAGAATCAGAGGAGCAGAGTTCGTTCCATTTTCCAAGGGAAAGCATTGGAACTGTGATGTGGGAAACTGAACTTTAAATCTTAATTTCTACTTTCTGAAAGTAAGTGTTAAGGTGAAACAGTGGTTCTTGACTCGGTGCCTTTATGATTTGATTATGTTATATAAAAGAATTTCTTTTTTGTTAGGAAACAACCACTAAAGTATTTAAGAGTAAAAGGACATGATGTCTCCAACTTATTCTATATAATTTAGATTTAAAGATAAGGAGGAAAATGGGGCAAAATGTAAATAATTGGTGAATCCAGGAAAAGGGTATGCAGGAGTTCCTTGTATTATACTTGCAACTTTTCCACAAGGTTGAAATTTTGTTAACATAATAATGTGAAAAGTGTTGGGGGACTAGGACCCAGTGATGGCATTGCCTTTGTCAGAGAGAAGAACTGAAAGAACCTAGGCTAGGAGAAAGGCAGAGATCATGGAGATGACTGAAGATTAACTCAAGGGATTGTGAACATGTTTCAGATAACTTCTAAAGTCTTAAGCATTATTCAAGATATCAAGGTCACCATGAACTTGAGGAAAGAACGGATCAAGAGGTTACTAGGTTAGAAAACATGTGGTAGAACATGATTTGGGGGCAATGCAAGAATTCCTTATTCTGACTGCTATTGAAATGCTGTGGTTGTTTAAGGACATTTAACTGCAGTGGGTGGAAACAGGTGCTGCAGTTGACATGACTACTTGATTATAATCCTTGTGTGTGCATGCACCAAATCAAAAGTGCACAATCATAGGCTGATGGAATGGTCTTTTGGTATAAGAAGTAATTTACAGCACATTAAAGTCTTCACACCATTCCATAACTTCCATGTAGGAAAGAGAACAATATACAGGTCAAATGGAAAAATTAAAACATCACTTGCTACAGTCTCAGAAGAACTTTGAGGGTTATGCAGGGGAAAGGAACTTGCATCAGTTGAGGGAAGTTCGCGTTGTGCAATGATAGGAAACTCAAGATGCCAGGAAATTGACATACCCTGGAAAGTTACCCAGAAGGATTCTGACTGCTAACACCCATGCCATGATTTTCTGGGAAAAATCTATCCTGCTGAAATTGAACTTATTAACAAATGGGTGTCCTTGGGAAATACTGAATTTTATTTGCTCACATAATGTCCTCTACCTTGGAACCACTGCAGAGACTAAGTCGCCATCTTCTTGCACCAACAATTCTTGCACCATGCATGTACCATCTCTCTCAATAAAGTCAAGGATAACGGAAAGGGAAAACATCTGAGAGAATGGCTCCAGGAATCTCAAAGTACTAACCGCTTGGACAATTAAAAATTCTCATTTTAAATAAGATCCCTTGGCACCTTTCTAGAGTCTGACTCCACAGGTTCCCTTGAGATACTCAGGAAGCCTTGAGGAAAAGAGACCCAGGAGAGTGGGTGTAGGTAGACGACATGGCTTTTTCTCTGAGAGTCCCTTCCTGATCTCTGAGTTTATAGGGCTTTCTCCTCCCCTTACGGGAGGAGCCAGGGGGACCAGTGGGCATGATGCACACCACTCTTTATCTAAGCTACAGCCCTACATGGAGAGGTAAATGATCATAACATTATATGTCTCCGAAGAGGCAACAGGTTTTTTTGCTTTTATGTTTGTTTGTTTGTTTTTATAGATGTTGTCACTGATTTGAGAGCTGTTGGGAATACCTGTATGTCCTTCTTAGCTTAGGCAGGTTCTAGTCCCACTTGTTCTTGCACCCACCCCGTGCCAGGATCTGGAATTCTAGATGAGACACATCACAGATATGCCTGTTGGGCTCAAGTCCTAAAAGTATAGCCTTGCAATTTCTGTCCCACATTCATCTTATGATTAAGGGTTTTTCTTCCTCTGTATTCTTCAGATAGCTATAATAATCACAGATTTTTAAAGAGGTCACTTTATCCAACCCTGGCATCTTAAAATTTACTTGTCTCTGAAGTGGAAGCCATAGGATTTTGTTTGTTTGTTTGTTTGTTTTCTGCAGGAGTCATTTACATGCAACATCATTTTTCAGGAGACAAGTTGCAGATTTTAAATTTTTTCCTTTTCTCCCAAAAGTTCATTCAGATTTAAAGAACAGATACATGATTTTTTGTAAGTATCTATAAATTCTGTAATAGCCTCTTTCCATCTTCAAATTTTTCTATTTTCTCTTTTCTTTGACATATAATCTTCATGACTAAAGCATTTACTGCCCTAACTCTTCATTTTATTAGTCTGTTTTAGTGTTCTTATTTTCCCAAGAGGATGATCTACAATTTCTCTGTCTCACCCTTCATTGTCTCACAATTTTTTGTCCTTTATTTTTCTTGACTTTTCAAAAATTCTTGGATCACTTCTTCCCTGTTACATGCCATTCCAATGATAATTTTAAGAGATAACAGTTATTGAACATCTCCCTTGTGCTAAGTGCTTTGACTGGATTATCTCATTTAATCCTCACAGTATTCCTCTGAGGTAAGTACCATTGTTACCCGATTACAGATGACAATGAGGGTTGTGAAAGCTAAACACATTGCTCAAGGCTGCACAGTTAGGTGGTAGAGAAGAGAATTGATTCAAGCAACTTGATTTGAGAGCTAATGATCTTTAAATCTATACAATAACAAGAAAAAGAGAGGACCCAGGAGGTGTGGTAATGTTGGTGTATAAAGATACTTTACTAATACTATACCTTACTCTAGTCTCTCAATCTGGACAGTGAACACATTTACCAACTAGCGGAGACGAAGAGTTGGAAAAATACGGCTAATAAAAATCTGACACCTATTGTCAATTCAGAAACTTGTCCTTGCTAGGTTCCAACGTCACTGTCAACTAGATCAAAACTGTCCCTTCCCTCTCCCATGCAATATTTCTTTTCTCTTCCCAAGGTTGCTCTAGATCCTGTCATCTGATTCCCTGTGGAAAAATGTGAAGAAAAATTGAGAAGAAAAATGTTGAGATTTACCCCAGGATGTTACATGGAAGCATCCCTCATTGTTGGGGTTCCACTATTTTTGTGGGTAGCTAGCTCTGTCTTCTTGGCAAATGGAGCTCTAATTACAGTGCAGTGAGAATTCTAGATTCTTCATACTCTTCAAACATACTTATGGAGTGCTTCTCTGAGTCAATTTTGTCAAGGATTCAGAAGATTTAGATGTTCTGGCACATTTTTTCAAAAAGAGTTTAAAATCTAATTTGGGAAATAAGACTGATACACAGGAGACAACAGACAACAATGCAAGATAGCATGGACTCAGCTTCAATATGTGGTACAGGGATGAAGGCAGTGGTGTGCTGGTAAATGTTTAACAACCAGCTCTCTAGGGGAAAAATATGGTTCTGATTTTAATGTTCATCAGTTTCTGAGCTAAAGCTATTTCTCCACTATAGATTTCAATTTACCAGCATGGTATTACTGAATATGGAACTAGAAAGAGATGCATGCAATCTGCTCTGGTGAGCCGGTGCAAGCTGGCTCAGCCTGCCATTGAGCATAGGCTATATGAAAGGGATGGAAGTGAGAAACAGGGTTATTATGAGAGGATTTCATGAAGGTGCCTGGCAATGAGCTGAGTCCTAAAATACTCCTAAGAAACAATTTAAAAATTAAAAATAGATCTGTTCTAATTTGGCAGATTAAAAATTCTCCATTTAAGCCAAGAATGAGAATGCAGTTTCATTTGGGAGCTATATGTCAAGAATGTATTGGGGGTGGGTGGGGAGAGATGTGCTTCCAGGCTCTGAGGACTTGAAATCTGGGTGGGCAGCTAGGAACAGAGGACTTCCCAGGCAAGAAGAAAAATATGAACAGAGGCACAGATTTGACAATGCATATTGAAAGGTTCCTAGATGGGGAGGTTGGCCTTCCTGCAATAGAAGAGATGGCAAAGATGGAAGATTTGCTGTGTGAAATGGTCTGATAGGGCAGGGCCTTATCAGCCCAGCAGAGGTTTATCTACAAGGTGAGAAAAGTAATATAATTATATATTACTAACATAATATATACATAATATAATTAGTATATTGGAACTCAGAGACATTCTAGTTTAAGGACCCCGTTTTGCAGTTGACACCATAGAGATTTGCCCCTGACCACATGTTTTGACATTGACAGATTCCAGGTCAGGTTCTAGATTTCCTAAGTCCCAGCCAATTCCAATGTCTCTTACATTGTAATAAACCCACATAAAGAATTGTAAGTCTAGCAGTGATAGATCTGTAGGGATAAAATCTTATTCATAACCAAATATGAATCTTAAAAATAAACTTTGATGAAGTATAATACAATATGGTACAATACAATATGATATGATACAATGTAATAGAATGTAATACAATAAAATATAAATGGTGTAACAAAGTTCACCAATTTTAAACATATATTTTGGTGAGTTTTTGACAAATTTATACACCTATACCACCACTACCACAATCAAGAACATTTCCTCCATTCTAATAATTTCCCTTGTGTTTTTTTCCAGTCAATTTCCTAGCAATTCTGGGAACCACTGATCTGGTTTTTGGCAGCACAGATTAGATTTGTATTTTCTAAGGTTTCATATAAATAGAATCATAGTGTATTAACTCTTTGTGTCTGACTTCTTTGATTCAGCATAATGTTTTAAAGATTCAGCCATGTTGCTGTTTGTATTAATAATGTTCCTTTTATTGCTGAGCAGTATTTCATTATGTGTATACATTATAATTTGGACATTTGAGTTATTTGTAATTTTTGGCTTTTAGGAAGAAAGTTGCTAAGGACATTCACATAGACATGTCTCTATGGGGACACATGTTTACCCTTGTGTAAACATTTAGGAAAAAATTGCTGAGTCCTGGAATAAGTATATATTTAACTTTCTAAAAAACTGCCAACTTGTTTTTCAAATTGGTTATACCATTTTATAGTCCCACTAGCAATGTTTAAGAGTTCCCATTCCTTCACTTCCTTGCCAACATTAGATCTTGTTAGGCTTTTTAATTTTAGCCATTCGAATGGGTATGTAGTGGCATCTCGTTGTGGTTTTATTTTACATTTCTTTGGTGGCTAATGACATTGAGCATCCTTTCATGTACTTATTGACCATTTCTCTATCTTCTTTTGTGAAATACCTGTTCAAATATTTTGCCAATTAAAAATGTGTCTTATTATTGAGTTGTAAGAATTCTATATATATTCTAGTTACAATTTGAGATATGCATAATGTGAATATTTTCTCCTAGACTGTGGCTTGCTTTGTCATTTTTCTAACAATGCCTTTTGAAGAATAGAAATTTTAATTTTGATGAAGTTCAATGTGTGATTGTGTTCTTTTATGGTTTTTGCTTTTTGTTCCGTATCTAAGAACTCTTTGCTCATTTCAAGGTCATGATTTTATCCATTATTTTTGTCTAGATTTTTAATAGTTTTATCTTTTATATATGTTTATAATTAACTTTGAGTTATTTTTTATGTATGGCATGAGGTAAGGTTTGGGATTTATTTTTTCTCATATAGCTATTCGATTTTTCCAAAAACACTTGTTGAAAATATTATTATTGAGATACCTTAACACTATCAGAAATCATTTGAACATATATATATGTGGATCTAGTTTTGGACTTTCCATTTTGTTCCATTGTCTATCCTTGCACCAATACCATACTATCTTGATTACTGTAGCCTCAAAGTAGTGCAAGTCCTTTAACTTTGTACATTTTTTCCGAATTGTTTTAGCATTCTTGGTCCTCTGCATATACATGTAAATTTTAGAATGAGAATGTTTTATTATCTTGGCTAGAGGATTTGGTACCTCACTCTTAAGTGGGTCATCGTGAATTCAGAAATTGGACAGACAGGAGGTATGCTTTAAGGAAAAGCCCACTGAATGTAATGTCAAAGTAGATGAGGCTCTAAAATGCTGACCCTGATTAGCTGGAATAATGGTAAGGTCCTTGAGGAAGACAGAAAAGTTGAGATGGAGAGCTTTATCTGGATATAAGAAATGTTGATGTTTAGCTTGCTTTCAAAAATGTAAGATTTATTATGATTGCAAAGCACACAAATAGGAAAGTGAAAAGGAGGGTAAGCTGGAGATGCGGGAAGAAGATTGGTGATGGAAATAGAGATTTGAGAACAATCAACAGAAATAATAACAGAAAAAATGGAGAGGGAGAGTATGGAGAGAAAAATAAGGGCCAAGGATTGACCAGAGAACAGCATATGTAATTATGGTATAGGGAGAATAAACAAATTCATGGGAGGTAACTAAATGAGTGCTGGGAAGAGAGAAAAACAGTGAGGTGTCATGGAAACCAAGGTCGGAGAATGTTTCCATGAGGCAGGGGTTAGAAGGGTCAAAGCAGAGAAGGAAGAGGAAAAAAGAAGAAGAAAAAGCAAAGTCTGATGGCTTTAGCAATGGAGATTTCTTCAGTGACATTTGAACAAACGATTTCATGGGCATGAACATGGCTAAGCCAACTCGCAGGGAATTACGGGGTGTGGGAGAGAAATTCTATTTCAGTAGTTCTGAAAATGAAGAGAGAACAATGAGATTGTCACTGTAGAGAACCACAGGATCAGATGTATCTTCTTTATACAAGTTATATATACTCGCTTTTTGACAAAAGGGGCTAGTGTCTCTGCTTCCCACAATTGTATCAAACTGTCTGTCCACCAGATTTTATAAAATAGATAAGCCAGCTGGGCTCCAAACAGCTAGATGATACTTTCCTTCTCCTCTCTCAACTCAGGACCTTACATCCCCTCGTCCAAACCTCAAGTTGTCCTAATCCTTTACTATTACAGTGGAAACTAAACATGTTTTCTCAATCATAACTCTGTCTTCCTGACTTCACTCAAAAGGACTACTGGAATTAGCAAAAAACATTTTTTGGTGGGACTTGTACGATCATTTTCAGCGGAGTGAAAATGTTTTGTAGTTATTCTGCTTTGAGGGTACAATGACTTGTTTGGACAGTATTACCTCTCTGAAATCAAGTTTCTACACTCAGAATTCAACTGAAACACTGCCTAAAAGGCCCTTTGTCACCACTCTTCAAAGTTGGCTTTCCTTGAATACTTATTGCTATACCATTTTTTCTGAAGACACTCATTTTTATGGTTTTCTCAACATCCACTTCACCAGCATTCCTCCTGGTTAGGAGGGTCTGAGTGGTGGATATCAATATTGGTTGAGACACAGAGCATGACTTTCTCCTTGGTGCCTCCTTTCCCTTCCTAACATCTCTATGATGTCTGTGAGGTGTGCACGTGCTCAGAAGTCTTCATGCACAGGAAATAATTTGCTCTGCAGTGATGTTATTCATTATGTTTGCACCCCAAAGAAGCACAAGTATGTTTGTCTCTTCATGTGCAAGGATCCTATCCATGAGCATGTTGGTCAAAAAGAAAGGCATTGGGTTCACTTTCTCACTTCAGCTATCACTGTTCCTTGCTTTAAAGTCCGATAGCTGATGGAATTTCCTCTTGATGACTTTCTTTATTGCTTTCAGACACTGATAAAGCAGAATGCAGAAAAAGAATTTCACAGAAGTGAAATAATTCATCTTCTTGGGATTCTCTAGCTTCGGAAAGCATCAGATAACCCCCCTTTGTCATTTTCCTAACCATCTACATTTTAACTCTGGCTGGTAACGTCATCATTGTGACCATTATCCACATTGACCATCATCTCCACACACCCATGTATTTCTTCCTGAGCATGCTGGCTAGTTCAGAGACAGTGTACACACTGGTTATTGTCCCACAGATGCTTTCCAGTCTCATTTTTCACAATCAGCCCATCTTTTTGGCAGGCTGTGCAACCCAGATGTTCTTTTTTGTCATCTTGGCCACCAACAGTTGCTTCCTGCTGACAGCAATGGGCTATGACTGCTACATGGCCATCTGCAAGCCCCTGAGGTACACGGTCATTATGAGCAAAGGAATGTGTGCTCAGTTGGTATGTGGGTGCTTTGGCACTGGTCTGCTTATGGCAGTTTTCCATGTGACAGCCATTTTCAATTTGCCATTCTGTGGCACAGTGGTGGACCACTTCTGTGACATTTACCCAGTCATGAAACTTTCTTGCATTGATACCACCATCAATGAGATAATCAATTATGGTATAAGTTCGTTTGTGATTTTTGTGCCCATAGGCCTGATATTCATCTCCTATGTCCTCATCATCTCCTCCATCCTTAAAATTGCCTCAGCTGAGGACCGGAAGAAGACCTTTGCCACCTGTGCCTCCCACCTCACTGTGGTCATTGTCCACTATGGCTGTGCCTCCATTGCCTACCTCAAGCCCAGGTCAGAAAGTTCAACAGAAAAAGACCTTCTTCTCTCTGTGACCTATACCATCATCACTCCCCTTTTGAACCCTGTTGTTTATAGTCTGAGGAACAAGGAAGTCAAAGATGCCCTGCACAGAGTTGTGGGCAGAAACATTTCTTAACAGATTGAATCATTTTGTCAGGAGACCTTTAGCCCAGAGTAATATGTGTCTATTCACAAACATGCCACAATACACACGTTCATCAAATGCAATGTTTGTTGAGCATAATATCAGAGAGTGGAAACGCTTTTCTTTTTTATGTTCTAAGGATGGCAGAAAGTAGGGTTTCTGCTCTGGTGAATTTTGTAACCAAATACAAGAATCATTCCAAGTCGGACTAAGACTACTTGCTTCTGTGTTTGAGGATTTTGGTTTTGAAACTTTTAGGGACCCCTTTTTATCTGAACTCTCTAATAGTCAAATCCTTGACTTAGTCTGGCAAGGGGATGTGGAGAAGAGGCAGTGGGAATTTAGGTGGCAGGGGTATGGGAAAATGAACAGCAGCTTTCATTTCTCTCTTCTTATACAAAAGAGAAAGCTTTCATTCTCAGGAGTTAAATCATGTTCCCTGCAATAGTCATTTTAGAAAGGGTGTCCTTAATTCTTGCTGATTGAGAAATGAACAGCTTTGCAAAAAAGGGTCCTTCTTTTATTATCTAGCCAAATTAACTCCTTAAATAGTATTCATTTCTATGTGTATTCCTTCCTTCTGTGCAATCAAGGCAAACATCTCTGCTGTTCCCTAGAGGCTAAGCAAGGAGAAGATATATTAGTGGCTTTTCTCTGTAACTGCGTTTTTATCCAGATGCACTTTTTCATAAAGACTCTTCTCAACCTACAGAAACTTTTTAGATTTTTGAGTTATATGTAGTAGCTGCAATAGCACTGAAGTTGTTGTGTTAGGTTTTGGTTGTACTAATTCCAGGGTCTGAGGTAAATGCCATTAACTTTCATTATTTCAGTAAACAGTGCAAACATCATACTTCTCCACATACTTATTCATATCAAAATAAGCATAACCATGTTATGTTGCTTTATATCCTCAATGGGGAAAGTTGTGGGAATATTTTGTTTTATTGATCTTCCCACCAGAGTTTTTCTCTACTCTTGAGACAGAGCTGGAAGACGCTTTCTAACATTTGTTTTCACACACTCATGGCACCCATTGTTATTCCACCTCCAGGTCAGTTCCTATCCCTTACTTCCCAGTTTTCTTTCTTTCTTTTTTTAATGTCTAAATATTAAGGGGGTACAAATGTTTTAGGTAACATGAATCATTTTTGTAATGCTTGAGTCTGGCTATAGATGTGCCGGGCACCCAAATAGTGTTCATAGTACCCATTAGGTTAGTTTATTCCCCTCCGCTTCTCTCCCCTCCCCTCTGGTTGCTTTCCACTGAGTTTTACTTCCCTCTGTGCCCTTGTGTGCTCATCAGTTAGTTCCAATTTAATAGTGAGTACATGTGGTGTTTTCCTATCTTGAACCACAGAAATAGGGCTGAGCATCTTCTAGGTGACCCGTAATTTTCTCTCTGTTCTGCAGAGCCCTGTGTAAGGAGATCACAAGTTGGAGGTGAGGGTCCTCTGCTGTGTTCCCTTGGGGCCAGATTTACAGTTGGGTGACATCATAACAGGTGGTGGTGTGTCCCCAGTGACCAGCACCTCATATCCTTCTAAAGAGTGTCTCAACATGAGGTCCACAGTTCCCTAAAGGTGGGTGCCTGGGTAGCTGTCAGGGGTTTTTTAAAACTTTTTTGAAATTATTCACTAAATCTTGACTATAAGCACAAGTGCGCCTTTTTCATCATATTCTTAAAGAATTTGCTCTGATATAAGTATTTCTTCCCTCCAATCCAAGCAGAAATATGAAACCAGATCCAACTTCCCTCTTTTATAGACTATTACTTTTACAATTTCTTTAGACTTTCTTAGAGAAGTATCCTTTGACTTCGTTTTTGCCTATATAGGCACTATTATTTTTTTGCTAAATTGGAGAATGTTCTCAGCTTGGAGGTTGAGGGATAATGGGTGGTAGATGGATGTCAGAGGGCAAATATGGTCTTTTTCATTGAGACTTTCCCTGCCTTTTCCCATGGCATCCCCTTATTCCCTAAGAGTTTCAACACCATTCCTGTCCTGTCCCTCCCTCCGACACCTTATGGGTGAGTGGATACCTTTCTAGTGTTAATTGTTTTAAACACTTTGCATGGCTTTCGACCCACTGGTGAAAGCAGCTTCTACAAGAAAACTGCAATAATATAAAAGTGAGTAGGTCTATGTGGTCAGCATGATGAATCAGGAGCAGTGTGTCATTTTGTTGCTGCCTCCCATAATCTATTCGTAATACTTACATTGCCAGCTGATGTGGGGGATATTTTCCCTATTACCATTGTTTTTATCATCATCACCACCATGATTATTCCCCAATATCTCCCTCTACCCATGATCCTTTATGTTTCTTCTCTTACATCAAAAATACCTCCATTCTTTTTGTACTTTTTTAATTTAGCTCTTTCTTTCATCAGAGAAGTGCCTATAATATAATTTATTTCTTCAATCTATGTATATTCCTCAAGCACTATGGGAAGCGATTAACTATCTCTGAGCTTACCATAATGAGTCATGCAGGGACTCTGTTTCACATTATTCATAGTCCAATTGGGAAGGCAGACAAAATAACAAGAATTACAAAAACTTGCTATAGGCACATGTACAGGATTGTTGTTTGGGGTCAAGGGTGTTATTCAAACAAAGGAAGTGGTCAAATCTATTTAGAAGGTCAGAAAAGCACTCAAAGAGAGATGATATTTAATTAACTTTTTGTGGCATTGGGTCAATTGATGTCTGGGAGGCCGATAAGGGAAAAAGGAAGAGCCTTAGAAGAGACACAAATGCTGAAAATGCCAGACATATTAGGTGAGCAGGTCTTTTATTCACCTCTGTATTCCCACTACCTTGTTGAATATTAGCCTGCTAAAAAGTAGGTGCTTAGTATACATTTGGGTGAATGGCTTTGTGAACACCTATTAAGTATCAAGTCTTATCCAAAGATTTCCAGGTGTATTTTTTGATAGATACATATTATCATATTCCCTCTGTCTACCTTACAGACTTTCCTCACCTGAGGTCAACTAACAGAGAAAATAACAGACTAAGGGTGACAATCCTAAGAGCATATTTGAAATTACTTTCTCCCATTGCAGGATTGCCTACAAGCAGTTCTTACCTGCTCCGTAAACTCAGTTGACTATCATATAATTACATTAATTAGTCATTTAAAACTAGACTATAAAAAGCCTTTCTTTTAAAGGAAACTGGATTAACATTGGGTTAATATGTTTTAGCCATAATCAGGACAATAACTTCAACAAGCTTAAAAATGATTTTTTGATAGCTTGATATATAAAATCAAGAGTTAAGATATTTCAAAATTTGCCTTTTAGAAAAAATTATGAAAAGACTATTATAGATCTTAAAACTTCTGAAATATGATTTGTACAATCTTAATTTTGTAGCTTTCTGATATCCTTTTACATACCCTGTTGCAATTCATGATGAATTACAGGAGAAAATTGCTGCAGTCCTCTCAACAATAAGTAGAATGAAATGTTTTATTAATGGACACAAATGCTTCTGGGAGAAGAGAGGGAAGGAAAGTGGGCAGGAGAGATAAGATTAAGCCAAAGACAAACAGGTAGTTTATGGTTAAGCCCACAGAGCTTAACTTTTAAAAAGACATATTGAAAATGTGCAAGAATCCAAGTCAGTTTCGTTGCTGTTGCTGAGGTGTGTACAACAGGTATAAGTGTGTGTGTGTGTGTGTGTGTGTATGGACATATATATGTACACATACATGCACATGGGTGTTTTTGTGGGGAGGGTGCTAACATAAAAGTTTTAGATGTTATGAGCATTGTGATGAAAGTGCTTTACTTGCATTATTTCATTTAATATCCATCCCTAATATTTATATAGCTCTTTACAGTTCACAATGGTCTTTCATGTCCATTACCTCATTTGATTCTCATAGCACTCCTGTAAGGTATTAGTCTCCCATTTTTCAGATAAATCCACTGTGAGTGGATAGTTTAAATTACTTTTCCAAGGTCACATACATTATTGGAGGTAGAAGTAGGACTAAAACAGAAGCGAACCTCAATTACAAATCTGTTAATTGTAAATTCCATGCTTTTTATTACTTCATCCATATGTCCAAATGTGCGTGTGCATGTGCGTGCACAGACACACACACAATTTGTTAATTCTCATCAGGGAATAAAGTATCGTGAATAAGTAAACTTTAGTTTTAGGTGCTAAAGCATCATTTCGACCAGTATTGATAGACTCTGAAATGTCCTAGTTCCTTTCCTGCCTTTGTAAACAAAGTATATTGATGATCAGGAATATATTTCTTGACATGTTTACATGGGCACTTAACTATATCTTGTGTTGTAGTTCACTGATTTCTTCACTTGGAACTGAACTTATATTAGAGTCTTTGCTTCTGAATTAAAAAACCCACATATTTCAGTATTTTATGAAATTTGTATTAGCAAGGCCAGGCGCGGTGGCTCATGCCTGTAATCCTAGCACTCTGGGAGGCCGAGGCGGGTGAATCACTCAAGGTCAGGAGTTCGAGACCAGCCTGAGCAAGAGTGAGACCCCGTCTCTACTAAAAATAGAAAGAAATTATCTGGACAACTAAAAATATGTATATAGAAAAAATTAGCAGGGCATTGTGGCACATGCCTGTAGTCCCAGCTACTTGGGAGGCTGAGGCAGGAGGATCACTTGAGCCCCGGAGTTTGAGGTTGCTGTGAGCTAGGCTGAAGCCATGGCACTCTAGCTCGGGCAACAGAGTGAGACTCTGTCTCAAAAAAAAAAAAAAAAAAAAAAAAAAATTGTATTAGCATTGCATGATTTCTGACTTTTTAAATTTTTTAGTTTGTTACTTCAACAAATCTGACATGCATGCCCACTGTGAGTGTCAGGCACTGGGTTAAGCACTAGGGACACAGCAATAGATAAGATCCAAGTCTTGCTGTGAGTAGCTAATGATCTACTTGCAACTCATTCCAACGCAGTGTGATTAGTGCTATACATACTGTACTATGAAACCTCAGAGAAAAAATATGGCCTGACTCAGTGAATTTCATCTTTGCATGTATTGGTAGGAGAAGGCCAAGGTGAGTGAGTTTGGCCAGTCCAAGTACTGTATTCTAGTAAGACTTCCTGACATTGAGCCTAATCAGACACAGCAAGTGCACCAGGGTTAATGAATCCAGAATCTCTATAATTTATAATCCACAATATCTAGTATATAATTACAAAATGTTCAGCATTGGAACAAACAGAAAATTATGATCAATCGTCAAGAGAAAATCAGTTCATAGAAATCAATCTTAAGATGATTTAATTTAGTAGTCAGGAACTTTAAAACAGCTAGTGTATATAGGTTCAAAAACTTAAAGAAAAATATGTTTATGGTGAGTAAACAGATGTAGAATCTCAGTCAAGAAATCTAGAACTAAAAATTAAAATATTTGAAATAAAAAATTTATTAATCTGCTTTACAATAGATTGGAATAGGTAGAAGAAAGGGTCAATGAACTTGAAGATAGATTAATAACAATTATTAAATCTGAAAAACAGAGATAAGAATAAATGAAAAAGTGAATAGTCTCAATGACCTGTGTAACAATGAAATAAATATAATAGACACTGGAGTCTCAAAATAAGAGAATAAAATGTTTTGCAAAAATATTTGAAGACATGTTGGCCCAAAATTTTCAAATTAGTGAAAAATATAAGCTTATGGATCCAAGCATCTTAGTAAATCCCAAGTAGGATGAATAAAAAGAGTATCAAATCTATGTACATCAGAATCGAACATTTAAAACCAAAAGTAAAGAAAAAATCTTGACAGTCATCAGATTAAAATGACATATCACACATCAAGGAACAATAATAATTGTATTTGACTTCTAGTCAGAAAAAATGGAGGCCAGAAGAAATTGAGTGAAATTTTTAGTGTTAGACTGGAATTCTATATCCAGCAAAAATAACTTTAAAAATAAAGGTGAAGTAAAGATATTTTCAGATTAGTAAAAATTGAAATAATTTATGCACTACCAGAAATGCCAAAGAAAGTTCTTCAGGCTGACGGGAAATGACACCAGATATAAAATTTTAGATTTATAGAAAAGAATGAAGATCACTGAAAATGGTAAATATGTGGGTAAATACAAGAGAATATCTTGTTCTCCTCTCAATTATTTTAAAGAATACATTATAATTTAAAGAGAAATATTTCGACATTATTGTGAGGTTTATAATGTGTGTTGATGTCACACAAATGACAGCTATAGCAGAAAGGAAGAGGTAAATGTAAATATAATGTTATGAGATGCTTTTGTTTAACAAAAGTGGTATAATTTAATTCTAAGAAAAATTGTGATGTTATGAATTCATATGTTATTCCATCAAGCAACAATGAGAAGAATAATGCAAAGACATAGCTAAGAAGGCAGTAGAGAAATAAATAGTAAAAAATATTTTTTTAATTCAAAAAAAGGGAAAAGGAGGAACAGAATAACAAATAATGGATGGAACAAACAGAAAAAATATCAAAACAATAGACAAACTCATCAGCATAATGTAATAATTATGTTCAACTTAAGTGTACCAAACATGGCAATGGAAAGGCAGATATTGTCAAAATTGATAAAAACAAGCAAGACCCAAGTATATTCTATTTTGAAAAGACAAACTTGACATAAAAGTACATAGATAAATTGGAAAAAAAAGCATGAGGAAAGACATGTTAATAGCATGCAAACTCTAATTATAGTGGAGTTTATACCTTCTAGAATTTCCTTTAGCATTTTTGGTAATGTAGAAATTATCTCAATTTTCACTATCTAAAAATGTCTTTTATCTTCACTTCTAAATTAACATCAGACAATGCAGATATCAAGACAAAAAATATAATCATAGATAAGAGGGAGATTTCATTATAATAAAAGGCTAATTCATCAGTGAAAATTAGCCCATACCAATCAAATGTGTATGCTCCTAATAACAGAGCTTCAAAATAAATAAAGCAAAACCTTGGAGAATTAAAGAGAGAAACAGATAAATCCACAATTCTGATAAGAGATTTCAGTACTCATCTGTTAGCAATTGATTGAACAAGTAGACGTAAAATAAGCACTTAAAATAGCTGCTCCATGGTATCTATCAATTTGACTGACTGATATTTATAGAATATTCCAACCAACAACAGAATACATTTTCTTTTCAAGTGCACATAGAAACAAGAAAGAACATATGATGAATTATAAAACAAGACTCAATGAACTTTAAGGATTAAAGTCATACAGACTCTATGTTCTCTGACCATAATGAAATTTAATTAGAATAAAACAAAAACTTAAAAGTTTAGAAGTAAATAACATACAGCTAAATAACTGATGGATTAAAGAAGAAATTATGAGATATTAGAAAATATTGTGAATTGAATAGAAATAAAATCATAAGATATTAAACTTGTGAAATTCAGCTAAACTAGTATTCAGAGAGTAAATTATAGCTTGAATGCTTATAGTGGAAAAAAAGCGTATCAGTCACGGTCCATTCCTGAGACAGAAATCACACAGTAATTTAAACAATGAAAGTTTAATATGATGAATTAATTGTAGCAGGGATTTCCTGTTGGTTTAGTGACATATGGAGCCACATATGGCCAGATGGCAGTCTCATCTTCCAGCTGAATGGACTACTGCTGCATTCCCTGGTAGAAGTATTTTCCCTATGGGGGCTAAAATCATCAGAGCTCAAGGATGCTGGGAAAGGATGGAAAATTCTGCAAGTGAGTTATTAAATGTAATAGAAGTGAAAGAAACTATTCCCACTTCCACTCTTTAACTCCTGGATCCATGAATTCTGACTAGGGGGAAGATAGTAGTATATAGTTGTATGATTTGAAACACACACTACATCCCATAAAACAGAACTCTAATTTCAAGATATTTCCCAACTGGGGTTGTAACTGAGTCTTTAGTAAGCCACTCATCTTTCAAGTACAGCAGCTATTTCTGGAAGGTGGAGTATGTGGTAAGACAAGTTTATTCCATGGACATGAGCCCATTGCTGCTCTTCCTTTCTGTTAAATGAGTTTTTTTTTAGCAGATGCAATGCTATGGCAAATGCCATGATGGTGATTAAGGCATTCTGCTTGTCCACAGAGGGTGGTGCTGGAAGGAGAATTATGAGCATGGAAAGCAAATCTATGTCTAGAATATATGGCTATTCCAGCAAAGACAAATTTCTGCTCCTTCCATGATGAAAGAAAACCAATATAATCAACCTGCTACCAGGCCAGTTCTTAAGGAATGGTGCCATATTTAGGGTTTATTATTGGTTTCTGCTCTCAGCAGATTATGTGCTCAATAGTAGCATTAGCCAGGTCAGCCTTGGTAAGGGGAAGCCCATATTGTTGAGTCCAAGTATAGTCTCCGTTCCTGCTAACATGGCCACTTTGTTCATGGACCTTTGTAAAAGCACTGAGGTATCCGGGAAAAGAGGCTGACAGGCATCCACAGAGTATGCCATTTTGATCACCTGACCACTGTAAGCTTTCATTTTGATTGGTTGGCCACAGTAATATTTTGGGTCTCAAGATGTTAGCATCGGTTTAGGGCCGACGTCAAGCAATCCTTGAAAGGTCTGGGTATTTTCTATTCCTCAATGCAGTCACTGTAGCATAAAGCCACAGATACCTTTGGGGGAAGTTTTGGTGGAAGAGTTACAATGTGTGCTTGCATCAGTGAAGCAGCATACTTCCTCAAAGAGTCTGGACCTCCCTTTCAATCAAGGGCTCTGGATCTGTGAATTATCATAGGTCTGGAAACTGGTTGCAAGATTGTAATGCTCCACTCTGTTGTCTTAAGTCAGATGACAGACGTAATATTAGCTCAGGTCTGACATAGTCTCTGGTAAGTTGGTTCAAAGATCCACCCTGTGGTTATTTTTCAAGTTCCTGGATGTATAATTAGAATAGACATAGGTAGCAACTGGCAGAATACTCAAAGTGGCTCCGTGACCCACAGGATGAGGGCGATTATGGTAGAAAGTATGAAGTGGAAGCCCTTAGAAGTTCCTCTCCTTACCGGATACGAACCAGGAGCAATACTGCATTACTATGGGAATTGTAGAGATTAATGGCACCATAGAAGACTTGAAGAAAGCGAGGATGGTTTCATCCCTCACCTCCCTCTTTAATTTCCACAGTTTGATCTGTGAAGAAGTTAGATATAAATTGGACAGAGACTGTGGACTATTATAAATTTAATCAGCTTGTGACACTAATTGCAGTTGCTGCCCCAGTTGTAGTATCTTTACGGGAACAATTGAACTTAGCACTTGGAACTTGGTATGTAGCTATTCACCCGGACGATCACTTTTTCTCCACCACAATTTTAGGGACAACCAGAAGCAGTTTTTATTACCTGGCAGGGCCAATAATATACTTTCACAGTCTTACCTTAAGTAAAATGGTAATTTTACTCTTGTCATAATATAGATATGAAAAATCTTGCTTATCAAAATATTTCCTAAATATTACACTTGTTGGTTTTACTGATAAAATTGTGCAAATTTGATCTGTTGAACAGAAAGTAACAAGTACTTTAGATGCCTTAGTAGCAAATGTGTGAATGAGAGGGTAAGTTCTAATTCTACATCAGTCAGGGCCCAGTTAAAACACAAAAAACACTTAATGATTTGAATAGGGAGTTTAATATAATGAATTATTAACTATGAGAAGGGACTGGAGTAATGAGGTATTTGTTAGTTATTAGTAAAAGATAATTCTTAAAAAATAGGAACAGCAGATATAATAGTCATTATAGCCCTATCACTAAGATAGAATAGTGTGGGAAAACAAATTTTCCCTGGATTTTTTTTAGTGTGTCTGTAAAAACCTGTCTCCTGAGCCAAGGAAATGTATATACAATAATAAGAAAGAATGTTTGCTTTCATTTTCCCTAGAAACATTTTATTTTTTGCATATGCTGAGGATTAGATCTGTAGCCATTTTTTTCCCTAATGGTGGAGATAATTGCTTTCATACAGTAAACATTCTCTTATCTCCCCAAAAGCCAAATGGTTACATTTTGGGTTAGGTACCTAAATTAGAGAATTATCTCCCCATTTGTTTAC
>RJWJ010025292.1:0-24045 GCA_004363605.1 Indri indri
ATCTTTAAGCAAACGTCCTGGTTTGAGCCTATTTTAAAACAGTCACAATAAAAGGAGTTGCCTTAATATCCTTAGAAGGTAAAGGGCATACCAAACAATGAAATACTGTATTTTCTCTGCTTTAGATAGCTCAGCATAGAAGTTAGATAAGGCTACATATTCCAACTTTGTTTTTTCTGTTTAAAGGACTCTAGTACTTATTTTATCTTCTAGAAAAATCTATTGACCACAATAGCTAATGGGAATTTTAGTAGGCTGAAATTTAATCTGAAATGCAACTAGACAAGGATTGAGCAAAATGGAAAGCCATCTAGGGTTTGCTTTTTTAAAAATTATCTTAAAATATTCAATATCTTTGTGGTAGTCATGGAAAGAAATCCCACTTCCGTATTTCTCAAACTAAAAAGATATACAGCAAGCTATTCAATTTCCTTTTTTCTCTCACTTCAAGAAGTAATTTCAGAGTAGTTTTTTGTTTGTTTATATCTAAAAAGTGTTATTTAACTTTAATTGTAGATTGGAATATCCTTTATCTCCATTTCTTTAAATCAAAATTAAGATTTTAAAAAATGGTAATCGAAATGATTTCTTAGTCACCCAAGTAGAATCTCCAAAAACAAAGAAACCAATTAAATGCTAATCTGTCTTTTTAAAACATGTAGGTATTAAATACTCAAACCAAAAAAAAATCTTACTTTTTACTAGTACAGTCTTGATTATCCATACTGTGGATTCATCAGAGCCTTTGCTCTTTTTCTTTCTCCTTTTGGCTGCCTACTTTCCACAATTTCATTGCTCATAAATTTATAAAAGAAAAGGCAGACAGAGGGAGAAGTTCAATATAAAGTAGTCAATTCACTATATAAAGTATCATTCACTCACAAAAATAAGTCTTATAGGTTGCATTATTATAGGTTGCATCCCTTCACCAATTTTTTCACTAAAAACTTATTTTTTATTCTTCCCTCATCCTGCATGATCTTTATTTTCCCATTGCCCACAACTTCTATGCCACCCTTATTCTTTAGCTTTTCTGTCTTTTTTTTTCTTTTAGACTGCAGAGTAAGCTTTGGGAAGGCTGGACCTGAAATGTAAGACTCAGTAATTAAAAGGCAGAAGTAGAAAACATAAGAGGCAAGGCCACAGAAGTTGGAGAAATTGGGTAGAGAAGAGAAATTTTATTAATAAAACCAGCCAAAAATTATAACAGTTGCATTCCCGTTTGAGGACCAAAATACCTGACATAATATGTGCTAAAGTTGTATGTATAAATATATGACATTTGATAGCAGGTTAGTGAGGGAGAGGAAAAGGGGAGATTGAAACTAATGGAGAAGGTACTTTTCATCCTGTCCTGCCCTTTCCTTTTAGAGCAGGGATCCCCAACCTGTGGTTGGTTGTATAATTATTTCATTATATATATATTATATATATATATGTATATATATATGTATAATTATTTCATTATATATATATTTTTATTACAATGTAATAAAAATAGAAATAAAGTGCATAATAAATGTAATGTGCTTGAATCATCCCCAAACCATCCCCCTCCTTCCCGGTCTGTGAAAAAATTATCTTTCATGAAAATGGTCCCTGGTGCCAAAAAGGTTGGGGACAGCTGTTTTAGAGGGTCTAAACTGCCTTCATCAAGCAAGTCCTCTCAGACCTTCATAAATAATTGAGACTCCACTGAATTATTAGTATAAATCATTGACTAGTCAACAGATCAGCAGAAGAGTGAATACATTACCTGTGTCCCGGGTGGGAAAGTGTCCAATTTCTGATCTGGTGTACCATTGCCCTGAGTTGCAGAAGTACTTGTTAGGGAATCCTTTATTTCCCGGTTGGGGAGGGGAATAAAAAGTCCTTTGTTTGAGTCTGTGTTAAAAGAAAAGGCATACAATGAAGCACTGACCAGACTTCAAAGGCAGCAAGTCTAATGGAAAGATACTGCAAGGGAAGTCACAAGATCGAATGTATAGTTCTGCTGCCACAACTTGGAAACCCTGTGAACTTGGGCAAAACTCTTAACTGCTCTAAATTTCTCACTTCATTTGTAAAATGGTGATGATAAAACCTAAACTGCCTATCCTTAAGTGTTGAGGCCAGGTTAAAACGAGATAACAGATACGAAATGGCTTGATGAATTATGAAGTGTTCAGTAGAATGAGAGGAAGGCAAACATTTTGCACATTTCCTAAGGGAACAAATAATGAATTTTGACACCAATTCAACAATCTCCAGCTGCAGCAGAAGATGCTGGGAATAGACTGGCCATTACACATCTCCAGGGAACTAATCAGCAGTCAGCACTGATTCACCATTTCAAACCAGCCTTGATTTCCTCATTTGGAAAAAGAGAAAAACTAATCAGGACCTATTTCATAGACAGGAATGATAAATCCTTAGGTCTCCTGGTATTTTTTGCCTTTGATTAGGCATAAGATTTGCCTATGATTTTTGCCAACTTTAAAAATAAAAAGGAAAAACAAACAAAAACTGTATCCTAGTCTTGGCCATCCTGGAAACTGTATCAAGAAGAGCCAGTTAGAAATTCTATTAGATTGTCACACTTGTACAAAAATTTTCCCATATTTTTGATTAATACACTTATTAATTGTAGAATTCTGCAATTTGAGGTCTTCTGGGGGAACTTGGATGACAATAAGGGTTTTGCTTTTGTTTAGGTATGCTTTTTTTCTAGCAGGATTGTATAAGAATTAAGATACTGTCAAAAGCTTGGGCCTTTGTTAAACAATGTGCTCTTCTGCTCATTTTCATCGATTGGTCTGGCAAAAGAAAGCTACTATAAGCCAGGGCAACTGACAATACAGAGTGAATAAAGCCAGCCTCTTGAAAACTTGCCCCTCGGTCTATTTGTGTCTCTAAGATGCTTCCTATTTCTGAGTTGCCTTCTGGGACTGAAATGTCCTACTTAAACATAAAATGTTCTTCCAACCATTGGACTAGACAGAACTACTTTTCTCAAAGTGACATGAGCTTTCAAACTTTATGGTTTCTGTTACAGTAGCATTACACAAGGTATAGCAGAAATTGCTAGTTGTAACCTAATTCTTTGTAGAAGCCATCACCTCTATCTATTCCAGAAAATTTCATCACCCCCAAATGAAAGCCCATAGCTGTCACTGCCAATTCTCCCCTCTCTGCCATCCCCTGGCAACCAACAATATACTTTCTGTCTCTATGGAACTGCTTATTCTAGATATTTCATATAAATGAAGTCATACAATATATGGTCTTTTTGTCTGACTTCTTTCACTTAGCATGATGTTCTTTTTTTTTTTTCTTTTTTTTTGAGACAGAGTCTCTCTCTGTTGCCCGGGCTAGAGTGCCGTGGCGTCAGCCTAGGTCACAGCAACCTCAAACTTCTGGGCTCAAGCAATCCTTCTGCCTCAGCCTCCCGAGTAGCTGGGACTACAGGCATGGGCCACCATGCCTGGCTAATTTTTTCTATATATTTTTAGTTGTCCAGCTAATTTTCTTTCTATTTTTAGTAGAGATGGGGTCTCATTCTTGCTCAGGCTGGTAGCATGATGTTCTTAAGATACACATTATAGCATGTATCAGTACTTCATTTCTTTTTATGGCCGAACAGGGACATACTGGGCCTTACCTAGTAGATATGCACTTTGCTGAGTTGCTCTCACTTCTACTGTGGCAGAGATTACTAGGTGCTCCTAGTAATAATAATATTCATTATTCCACTTAGAACCTCCCCCTATAACAGCCCTAGGCTGCCAACATCTGGATTTCTATATGAGAAAGAAATTAACTTCTAACTTGTCTAAGCGAATATTTTGGTGGTCTAAGCTAAAAGCTGAGCTTTATCCAACAAAAACTCCATCGTGGCAAAACAAAGAGACAGCTAGGATCAACAGGTTGAAATAGGACAGGTTTCAATCAGTTATAAAGAAGACCTTGACACATCTGCTAGACACAGGAATAAGCCACTGAGGGTGATTGTGGTGAATTTTTCTTTGCTATTTTACAATAAGATATTCGTTAAATCAGTATATTTTAGGTATGATTCTATTCTATTTAAAGGCAAAAAGAACTGGCTAAAACAGTAGACAGGGTCCCTTTCAACTCGCAAAATCTATGTGTGTTACACACATATACCTACAGGATAAATGTAAATTATCTTTAGTAAGGCATTCATTGCTCTCCAGAATCTGACCTTCTACCCAACACAAACACTCCACCCAAACCACACCATCGCTCAGCTTTCTTCATGACCTGCCATGCTCATTACCACTTTCCTACAGCTGTTCGCACCAACCCCACTAGCCAAAATGTGCTGCCCCCTCCTTTCAGTTCATCCCAGTGCTCTCCAGCCTGTAAGGTCTGGCAGTTTTATTTCCATCTCTGTCACAAAACCTTAACCCACTTTCCCTAGCACACGCTGAGCTTCTGAGCATGTCACCGGCCACATCAATGTTTCTCAAGCTCAATGTTCTAATAAATTCTGAGAATAGGAATCTAGTTTGAGAAACTGCAATCTAAGAAACTAAACTCAGTATATAAAAAGACATCCTAAAAAGACTACACTGGAAGACAATTTGGCAGTTTCTTACAAAACTCAATATATTTTTATCATATGATCCAGCAATCATGTTCTTTGGTAATCACCCAAATGAGTTGAAAACTTACGCCCACACAAAAACCCGTACGTCCATGTTTATAACAGCTCTAGTCATGATTACCAAAACATGGAAGTAACCAAGATATCCTGCAGTGGGTGTGTGGAAGAATAAACTGTGATACATCCAGACTATGGAATATTATTTAGTACTAAGAAGAAATGAGCTATTAAGCCATAAAAAGACATGGAGGAACCTTAAGTGTATATTGCTAAGTGAAAGAAGCCAATCTGAAAAGGCAACATACTTTATGATTCCAACTACATGACATTTTGGAAAAGGAAAAACTATGAAGACAGTAAAAAGATCAGTAGTTGCCAGGTGTTAGGAAGGATGAAGGAATGAACAGGTGAACACAAAGAATTCTTAGGGCAGTGAACGTATTTTGTGTGATACTAAAATGGTGGATATATGTCATTAAACATTATCAAGCCCATAGAATGTACAACACCAAGAGTGAACCCTAATGTAAATTATGGACTTTGGGTGATAATGATGTGTCAATATATTATATAGATTTATCAGATTGTAACAAACGTATCACTTTTGGTGCAGGATGTCCATAGTGGGAGAGGTTGTGTGTGTGTAGGCAGGGGGTCTATGGGGAGTCTCTGTACTTTCTGCTCAATTTTGCTGTGAATCTAAAACTGTTCTAAAAAATAAAGTATATTTTCTAAAAAAAAATCAGATTATCACTGCAAAAGAGCTATTTTGCCCTTCTATCTTTTCAATGTTTTTTTAACTGCCATCAAACAAAAACACAAAATTAAAGTGCCTGTGGACCTCTGGGATGTATCCCTGGATTAGGGGTCAACAGCCCTGAGTTTGAGGAATATTGATCTGTGTCATTCATTTGACATTTTCATATACATTGCTTAGAATTGTTACTTAGCTCTTTCATGTTTGTCTCATTTTTTTCTAATGACGCTGCAAGAGCTTCAGGGAATGTTTGCTTTTTCTACTTCCAAAGTGTATGTTCCAGAAGGTAAGTTATATGAGTTTACAAAGAAAGCGAAAAAGTTTCACTAACATGCATGGATTTTGAACAGGGTCATAAAGAAAGGGTAGGATTTGATTAAAGCATTCCAAGCAGAGAGCCAGCATTAGTTTAGGGGCAGAAGAAGGAGAAAGGAAGGACTATTTAGGGAGGAAGGAGCAGTCTGGTTTGATTGGAGCACTGGACATTGTAGCTGAGAAATAGGAGATAAAGTTTCAGGTTAGGCTGAAGAGATAAATTGTGGACAGAGCATAGGGCAGCCTTGTATATCAGGTGAAGGAGTTTAGACTTATTTTAGTAGGGGAGTGGGAGCCATTGAAGTTTTTGAGCAGCCAAGCGTAATTATTAATAATTATCACAGCCACGTTTTAAAAGAATTAGTCTGGTAGCAAAGTACAAAATGGATTAAAGGAAGAAGAGACTGGGAAGGGGCATCACGTGATGGTTGAGAGGACTTTGATGAGAGATGGACCAGAATTTGCATCCCAGATCTGCTACTTACTTTATAACTACAGCGTTATTTCACCTCTTTGGGTCTCAGTTTCAAAACCACCTTCAAGGTTGTTGTGAGGATTAACTGAGATAATGGACAGTGCCTGGCCCAGAGTTTACACTCCATAAATGATAGCTATTAAGCATGCCTGTTAAGAGACTGTTACATAATGGAAAGGGAGGCTCGTCAATTGTGGGTCATACTACAAGGTATGAACATTCACCTGGGCTTTAGAGAGCAGCAGCATCAAACCCCGACATGATTCTCGGCCAGGGTAATGGGAAAGTTGTGGTAATGCTGATGAAACTGGTTTAGGGCTGTTGAGGGGTGGGGGAAAGGGCTCATTTGTTTATTTGTTTTTTGGGGTCATTTTGGACATGTTTAGCTTGAGAGGCTGGAAAGTTAAACAGTGGTGATTCCAAGTATATATTACTGGTTAGTCAACAGAAATAGGGGACTGGTGCAGAGAGAGACCAGTACTGGCTATCAAAGCTAGACCAACATATTTAAGATATGGGGCAATAATATAAAATAAATATAAATAAAAAATAAATTTATTTGTAAATAAAGCTGTAAAATAGATGAGACCAATAAGGGCATGAGTAGACAAATACTAGGAGAGCCTGAAGACTTAGCCCAGGTATGCTTATTTTGGGGGTTTAGGAGGGAGAGAAGAATCATTGAAAGAGTCAAAGATTATGTGGTTAGGAGAACAGGAGGAGGATCCAAGACAGTGGGGGTTCCCTGCCCATTCGAAATGATTGGTGGGAAAACACTGTTTTGAGCAACTGAGCTAGTAGGAGCTGTTCTCCAGAAAGTTTTCTCTTAGCCTGTGGCATGGCCATTAACATGGCATAACCACTTTGATCATATCAGATTACCAACAGTGCTTGCTGGCAATACTCCCCAGGGATCTAGCACAAACACAATTTTCAGTGGAAAGCAAAGCTCCTTAACGTTTCAAGGAGCAAAATAAATTTTATATTAAAAAAAAATCCAGGCAACAGCCAGAGCTTCTAAGAACCTTCGGAAACAAGCCCTCTGTCTAGTAAAGCAGTTTATTCTCAGAAGAGAGTGTGCGCTTTCAAACATTTTAACTTGTGGAATGAATCTCTGCTTGTGTTGATATAATAGGGCATAAATGAAGTCTAATTCAGCTCATACAAAAACAGGCAGTCAAACTATGCTTCAATGTATTTTTCTGTCTGGAAATGGGTCTATAAATGTAACTAGGAAAAAGACTAGGCTGATCTAAGAAAGGCGGTATATCAAAGTATTAACTGGGATTCTCTTTAGCGGATGGGCTTATATGTTATTAAAATGTTGTTATTCAGGCTTTTCAGGATTTTCCAAAATTATTACAATAAAATTGCATCACATCAACATTAAAATATTAAAAATACTATTTAAAATAAAACAAAACACTGGACATGTGGCTTACACCTGTAATCCCAGCTACTCTGGAGGCTGAGGCAGGAGGATCACCTGATCCCAGGTGTCTCAGGATGTAGAGAGCTATGATAGCGCCACTGCACTCCAGCCTGGGCTACAGAATGAGACCCTGTCTCTAAATACACAAACAAATAAATAAATAGAAATAAAGCAATTTATACTTCCATCACTTATGTGTACTGGGACACCAAGAAAGGAAAACTAAAATCATACCTCACCATGGCTTATTTTACCACAAAATACTGTGAAAATGACTTGTCAATAAATGTTCACATGGATAGATAAGAATTCAAGAAAATAAAACTATATGTTATAAACTGAAAACCCTAGGCCTGGCGCGGTGGCTCACGCCTGTAATCCTAGCACTCTGGGAGGCCGAGGCGGGCGGATTGTCCTGAGCTCAGGAGTTCGAGACCAGCCTGAGCAAGAGCGAGACCCCGTCTCTACCAAAAATAGAAAGAAATTAATTGGACAGCTAAAAATATATAGAGAAAAAAAAATTAGCCAGGCATGGTGGCGCATGCCTGTAGTCCCAGCTACTCGGGAGGCTGAGACAGTAGGATTGCCTGAGCCCAGGAGTTTGAGGTTGCTGTGAGCTAGGCTGACGCCACAGCACTCGCCCGAGGCAAGAGAGTGAGACTCTGTCTCAAAAAAAAAAATAAATAAAAATAAACTGAAAACCCTTAATGTCTAAACTACAGAGTCAATCTATTAAAGTTATCACTGGGATTTTAGAAATTAATTTTTAGAGTTTGTGTATAATTCAGTAGTTCCTTCAAAGGTACAGAGGCCTGGAGACAGAAGAAAGTTTTCTCAAGCAAAAGGTTATCTGATTTATCTCATAGTGCCAGGCTAACCCACAAGGATATAGCAGATGCAATTTCTCTGGTAGAAACCTTTCTCTTAGCCTGTGGTATGACTATTAATGTAGCATAACCACTTTACTCATATTGGCTTACCAATAGTGCTTACGGGAATATAACATAAACATTTCCCAGGAATATAGCCCAAACACAAGAGAGTCTACAGCTGCAAAGCTTCTTGGTGGGGGAGCCTGGGAGGCCCAGGGTGCGAGCTGCATGGATGCAGATGAGTCATGAGTCTCTAACTAATGAAATCAATCACCTTAGTGATGCCCAGGGTCCCGTTGGGTCAGCCAGTGTAATTTTCTGGGTGTACTAATGATGCAAAGTGATATAAATGAAACTGAACTCTGAGTACAGCTTGTGCTTTAATGGGCTCTGTGTTAGGCCTACTCAATAAGGTCCTTCTGGCAGTGAGAGGAAGGAGGAAAAATACAGCTAGTAAATCTTGTGCTTGCTTCGAATCTATTCTTTCTTAGCTGTTTTGTCTTCATCCTACCCAGATTGACTATGACAGCTGAGGCAACTGATATTTTAATCATTTTATGATCACAGAGAGAAAACTTACCCGTTTCAATCCTGGTGTCAACATCAGCACTGACTTTTGATGCAGAGCTTTCATCTGTCACACAGTTTTTCATTGTCTTCTCCCTAGAGCTACCACGTAGAATAATTTATTTAAAACTCAAAAGAAGGCTTCTGAGATCACCAGTAAATGCTGTTTAGAAAACAGTTCATGGGCCAGGCATGGTGGCTCTCACCTGTAATCCTAGCACTCTGGGAGGCTGAGGCAGGAGGATCGCTTGAACTCAGGAGTTCGAGACCAGCCTGAGCAAGAGTGAGACCCCATTCTCTACTAAAAATAGAAAAATTAGCTGGGCATTGTGGTGCACATCTGTAGTCCCAGCTGCTCAGGAGGCTGAGGCAGGAAGATTGCTTGAGCCCAGGAGTTTGAGGTTGCAGTGAGCTATGATGACACCACTGCACTCTACCCAGGGTGACAGAGCAAGACTATGTCTCAAAAAAACAAACAAACAACAACAAAAAGAACCATTCATGGTGATCATATTTTTTTCTTCAAATGCTCTAGAATGTATTAATTTATTATGTTTCACAAATACTTCAGTTAAAGTCACATTTTTTAAAAGTCATAATATTTATGCTGGGAAGTATGCAAGGACACTATAGTTCAGCCTTTAAAGTCTAAAAGCTAGAAAATTCAGAACTTATTCTGTTTCTTGACACAAACTAAGTCTGAATGATTGAGGCAGTAAGATATTTTCTTTTGAATTAGAACACTCATGGTAAGGACACAGAAAGGAAGGTTCTGCTGCCAAGAATTATAGCACAGACATCGATAGCCATTAGTTATAAAAACAGACAAGAAAGGCAAATGCCTGCACTTGATTGAGGTGGGTACTTTGGGAAGTACAGTAAGTACAGGAAGCCTAGACTATGTGCCAGGTTCTTTACAATCACTGATTCAATCATACCCCGCCCACCCGTTAGCTATTATATCCATTTTATAGGTGGGGGGACTTAGACTCGGAAAGGCTTAAAAAAACTTCACCCAAGGTTAGAGAGTTTGTAAGACATTAATGTTAATACTAGGTACTTGAGTAACATTTTGCCTCTGGTTTTACAATCACTATATGGTAACTAAACAGATAAATGATGGAATTAATTATTTGCCTTACTAGAAAGTTTATTCAGTTATACATTAATTCATCTCTATTTCTATAGTAAACAGGGTACTCCAAAGCATTTAAAATAGGCATTAACCTACAAAATATTTGCACAAATAATTTTTTAGAAACATTCCATTTCTGTCTATAGCAGAACTTTATTCTACGTAAACTAACGTCAATAAACCTGATTTTAAAAAATAGAGAACCAAGAAAAAAATAGAAGCTAAGGATGTTCTCTGAAGGCTACACTATAAATCAGAGCACTACACTATAAATGGATCAGAGCAGAGATAGGCAGTTACTGGAAAAGAGAAGGATCCTAGGCCAACAGGTATGGATTTCATGCATTCATTATCTAACAAATTACTTCTTAGCACCTCCATGTTCCAGACACTGTTCTAGGCACTAGGGATACTGTAATAAACAAGATGAACAATATTCTTGTTCTCATGGAGCTTATGTTCTAGTGGTGGGAAGAAAGGCAATAAACAAGTAAACAAACAAAGATTTATTCTGGAGAAAAATATAAGAATGTTGTGGTGATATGTTGATGATAGCTTGTTAAATTAAAAATGGTATGTAGGCTGGGTGCGGTGGCTCACGCCGGTAATCCTAGCACTCTGGGAGGCCGAGGCGGGAGGATCAGTTGAGGTCAGGAGTTCGAGACCAGCCTGAGTAAGAGCAAGACCCCGTCTCTATCAAAAATAGAAAGAAATCAGCTGGACAACTAAAAATATATAGAAAAAATTAGCTGGGCATGGTGGCAAGTGCCTGTAGTCCCAACTACTCGAGAGGCTGAGGTAAGAGGATTACTTGAGCCCAGGAGCTTGAGGCTGCTGTGAGCTAGCTGACGCCACGGCTCTCTAGCCCAGGCAACAGAGCGAGACTCTGTCTCAAAAAAAATAATAAATAAAATAAAAAATAAAAATGGTATGTAGAGAAAGATTACTATAAAATATTATATACACACATATTTTTATAGACACAAAACATACACATACACATACACATACTCCAAAGACTAAAAGGATATTTATCATAATATAATTAGTGTTTCTTTCTGGGTGGTGGGATTATGATTTACTTATTTTATTCCTTGTGGGTTTTTTTCTGGAGTTGCCAAATTCTCAACAATAAGCATGTATTACTTTTGTCATCAGAAAAAAATACTAAGATACCTCTATATGTGTCTATAGCACACAGATGACTAGAAGGATATATACCAAATGTTATTAGTAGTTAACTCTCAGGAGCAGGATATAGAGTGAATTTATGATTTTTTTCAGTGTGCTTTTCTATATTATTTAATTGTAATGGACTTCTAGCTATTTTTCAAAAATAAAAAAGCTACTTTTTTTAAAAGCATGGGTTTGGGGGTAGAAGAAAATGGTACTTTCTTTTGATAGGATTTTAGTAACAAGAAATGGAAAGAGCCTTATAGCCTCAAGGTCTGTTTACTTTTTGTCTTGTAAAGACATGCTTCCTTTCTTTTCCTTTAACAAATTTAACTCTAACAATCTTGCCTACGGTAATGTAATCCTCCCAATTCAATAGGAAAAGACCATGAACTGATTAATAACTCTACCAAGAAAGTGTTGGTAAGCATTTAGACGGCTAAGTTATCTCATAGTATCCCTATCTATAAGCTATAAAAAACAACTTTAGAGAATTTACAACAATTATATCCAAAGCAGACCCAACAGTTCAAGAAAACAGGAAATACTCTCTAGGGATTAGGAGGATGGGGGGGCAAATCAACAACTAAAGGAAACGGGGAACACTAAGTGGGGGAAGGGCATGGCGTTAACCCGCTCTTGGGTGAGGCAAAGACATAAAGTGTAACTATAATGTTTGTACACTCACAATACCCTGGAATAAAAAATAAAAAAAAAAGAAAACAGGAAAGTATCCACTGAGAGCCAGTTTCTCACCCCAGATAAATCTCAGTATGCTGAATAGATACTTTTCTTCCTGATCTGAGGGTTTTTACAACTTGTGAAAGATTTCTACTGGAAAATGAAGAAAGTTAAGTAGGAATTCACTATGACCTATGTCCACAACCAAACTAAAAATTTTTTTGTAAAGAATCTTCTTACCTTTTTTCCACCTCTAAAAGAAAATTTTCACTGTTGCCCAACTGACTAAAATGTAGCTTGGCAGCTTTTCTCTCACTTTCACGTACAGTTCGGTCATCTGGAGGCAAAAACCATGGTCTGAGCATGTTTCTTGCTTGGAGTAACCAGTAGTGGGTCAGAAAACCAAATTCACAGAGGAAAAACTAAAGGCAAGTCTCACCTTTGTGTGTTAGAGACTCACAAAATAATGCTATTATGTTGTCACTGGAGCAAGCAGTAACTCAGGGAGACTACAAGGAACCATAGCAACAACTGCCACACAGGTATAACTACACCTTCAGGAAAGCAGAGCTTGGACAGCACACAACCCAATGGCCTGATGTGAGGGCTGACAGTCACACCATTTTCTGAAAGAGTTCATTTAGTTTCCCTATGATGACTTTTCCTGGGGTCATGTGAAATCCAGTTTTGTATCAATAAGAAATGTATACTCAACAATAAAATTACAAGGAAATATAGACCAGATTATTTAAAGGAATGTTTCTTGTTCCTTGCCAAGTAAGCCCCAAAGAATTGTTGTGTTAGTTTTCCAGTGCTAATAAAGTTGCAAAGTTGGGGCACCTGGAAAAATAATTCTCAATCTGGAAATTTTGTGTAGAGGAGGAAGTGGTGGTGAAACCATCAACTGAAGACAACTAAAGCTGGAAGTAACTGATAAAATCACAGATTGTCATTCAATAAACAATAAAAGGACTTGTCATACATCCTGCCAACCAAAAGAGTTACATAAATATTGACTAATAAACAAATATATCCTGCCAGTGCACACTAAGGGCCAACATCCAAAAGGTTAAGAGGCAGCTATGAAGTCCAGATTCAAACTGAGAAAAAAAAATGACCAAAAAAAAAAAAAGAGGTAGCTGATTTAAAGCAAGATTCTGGGGAAAGGAACAGAGAAGGAGGGTCTCACCCAGTTTCTCCAGAGTTTGTAGTGTGTATACAGCAAAGAGCCTATAATCTGTATCTTTCCTAACAACAGGATTAAGTCTCAAATCTAGTTCTTTGAGGAAGGGTAAAGGCTGTAGGCGGGACACTTCCACTAATGAAGGAATGTTGTTGTAATATAAATTCAAGTCTTGCAGTGAACATAAATACTGGATGCCCTGCAAGGAAAAAAAATCACATAATGAAACTGTATGTTAAGGACAGTTAACCTAACCCTATGCTAAGGACTAGGAACCTCACAGATAAAGATGGAAATATATCTATTACTCTTTATCCTTAAACATGTTACCCAAGGTACTCATGAGAAAGGCACGGTTGGAACTCCCATTTAGTTGCATGAGAGTAAGACCATATGCACTGGGTGTTCTATATATTAAATAATTCACATATATAACAAATTTCCTTCTTTACAAAATCTGACATTCAAATATCTGCAGTCAATTCTCTACCTCTGTTGGCTCCCCAATCATTCTCCCAATCTAATCCAATCCTTTCCAGTGGTAGCAACTTCAAAGCACTTTAGCAGTCTCTTATCCTGACCCCAACCACTCTTGTGACCCTGTAAGTACCTTGATTTACAAAAGGAAGGGAGGCAGGGAAAAGAGCTCGTTCTAGGGGGAAAGGGCATGGTAAAAAAAAAAAAAAAAAAAAAAAGAAAGAAAGAAAGAAAAAGAAAAAAAAAGAAAGGGGTATGTGTGTGTGCGTGCATGTGTGTGTGTGTGTGTGTGTGTGTGTGTGTGTGGTGCATCCTTATATCTCAATGCCTCATTTATAGTGTCAAAAGACTATTTGGAGAAACAAAACAATGCTTTCTCAAGTCCTCCCTCCTGGGCCAGACTAGGACCCCTCTTGTCCTTGTTTCTCTCTTCAGAGTTACTGCCACCATGCAAGCTCTCCATCCAATCAGTTAGTTTTCCTTAGTAGAAATGTTCCTCTTTGTTCAGTTCTCTTTCTGTAGATTTAGCAACCCCACCGCTCTACTTAACTGGCAACAGTACAATCAGGACTGGGAAACTTGAGAGGAAAAGCCACAATTTTCCTCCTCTGCTGAAACCTCTACTGAAAAGATTTAATTAACTTTCATATATTTAGCTAGTTTGCTTTTGCTCAACACTAAACTTCAGGACATTGGCCCAGCATGGCGGCTCACGCCTATAATCCTAGCACTCTGGTAGGCCGAGGTGGGAGGACCGCTTGAGCTCGGGAATTTGAGATCAGCCTGAGCAAGAGTGAGACCCCAACTCTACTAAAAATAGAAAAAATTAGTCTGGCACAGTGGCGTGTGCCTGTAGTCCCAGCTACTCAGGAGGCTGAGGTAGGAGGATTGCTTGAGCCCAGGAGTTTGAGGTTGCTGTGAGCTAGGCTGATACCATGGCACTCTAGCCTGGGTTGTCACCCAGCGAGATTCTGTCTCAAAAAAAATTTTTTTTTTCAGGAAATTTTAAAAACATATACATTTATGTGCAAGCACATACTTTTGAAACAGGTCTCGCCCTGTTGCCCAGGTTAGCGTGCAGTGGCATCATGATAGCTCACTGCAGCCTCCAACTCCTGGGCTTTAGCAATTCTCCTGCCTCAGCCTCCTGAGTAACTGGAACTACAGATGCGCACCACCACACCAGGCTAATTTTTTTGTTTTGTAGAGACAGGGTCTCACTATGTTGCCTAAGCTGGTCTCAAACTCCTGGCCTCAAGTGATCCTCTCGCTTGGGCCTCCCAAAGTGGTGGGATTACAAGTGTTAGCCACTGCACCTGGCTGAAGTCCATATTGTTAATGCGTCAGTGGTTAGGAATAGTTATCTGTGCCTTTGGCCCCATTCTCAGGGCAGTACACCATTAGCACATTCTTTAATGTACCTAATGCCCAGCTCAAGTAATCTTTCAATGTTTCTCAGTGTAAAAGTCAAGGAAACAGTTTCTATCCTCTCTCACTTTTCCCAGTTGGCATGAATTCGTATATTCCCCAAATTTACACCAGAAATAATCACAAAACATTTTCCTCCAAGGAAAAATTAAGCAAAGTGATTCAGAGCTCATAGAGATGAATATATGTAGATAAACCATACATGCAAAATATATATAGAAAACTAACATTTACCGAGTGCTTCCTATGTGCCAAATACTGAAACAGGAGTCATATGTGTTATTTTTGTTACATATGTTAATTTGATTAATCTTCACAATAGTTTTTTGCCCAATTTACAGAATTGGAAAGAAAGGAAATATAAAAACAAATTACAACAATGTTCACTTAATTTTTTAGCCTGAAAAAGAACAAATATACATATGAAAAGAGGAGGCCTAAGTAATTCTGAACTAGTACTTTCTGCAACTGATGGGCCAAATATAAATGGCTGCTAAAAAATAGTCTAAAGACCTAGTTCAGGCCTGGTGTGGTGGCTCATGCCTGTAATCCTGGCACTCTGGGAGGCCAAGACGGGCAGATCATTTGAGTTCAGGAGTTTGAGACCAGGCTGAGCAAGAGTGAGACCTCGTCTCTACTAAAAAATAAAAAGAAATTAGCCAGACAACTAAAAATATATATAAAAAATTAGGCAGGTATGGTGGTGCATGCCTGTAGTCCCAGCTACTTGGGAGGCTGAGGCAGGAGGATCGCCTGAGCCCAGGAGTTTGAGGTTGCCGTGAGCTAGGCTGACGCCACTGCACTCTAGCCCGGGCAACAGAGTGAGACTCTGTCTCAAACAACAACAACAACAAAAAGACGTAGTTCAACCTGGAGTTGCTGGTTTTAGAGTCCTAGTTGGAAATTTGATCTTGCGTGGGCTTCCTCTTTTAGGGCCCTTAGCTAAACCTTGAGATTGGGTCTGGATGGTGTTATTGAACAAGTATCTCCTAAGAAGTGCAAAATTGGCAGAATAATCCAGGAGCTTGTTAACTAATCCTGGATGGCATCTGTAAGTCTTTGTCACCTTCAGTCTTGCATAGAAGGGCTTTGCCAAGACAGGTGCATAGCTGGGGCAAAGTGGGAACATGTGGAAGAAACACCATTTGGGGGCCTACCACAAAGAAAACAAAATTTCTATCTCTGTGTGTGCCCACTTACGTTTGTAGAGCTCTTTGTGTGTGTTTGCTAATCTGTATGCACTCAGTTCATGCCTGCTCCCTCCTGCTTTCCTGTTCTGCCCTCTGCTCTACCACCCCCTGACCTGGAAATTTTTCTTTTATACCAAGACCTCCCTTTCCTCCTCCTCCTAGAAAAAATCTGCTATAACAACACAGGCCATTGTTGCCATTGTTTCTCCATGTGTGTTCCAAGTACCACCATTATCAGAATCCTCTGGGTATGTCGTGAAGCCACCCCAGACCTACTAAATCGGATTCTCTCTGAGGGTAGAGACTAAGAATCTGGACTTTTACAAGCGCTCCTCATAATTTTTTTTTACACACATTAAAATGTATACTATTGCTTTATGCAGTAATAGCTTAATACGGTTTTCTCTGATTATAAAAGGAATTTCCCCCCAATATTTTGTAACAAACAATTTTACACCTAGAGCAGAGTTGAAAGAATTTTATAGTGAATAATAAAATTTAGTTGGGAAGCATTTTAAAGGAAAACCCTGTATTCCCTAGGCTGACATTATCTATCTCTTATTTCTTCCCATGAAAAAAAAATTGGGCTGACCTGGCTGATCATAGAATATAGAACTTACCTTTAGGCTAGTGATCAAATTCCTTGATAAATCCAAGGATCGGAGATTTTTAAAATTTCTGAAGGCATCACCAATGGAATGGATTTTTCCAGCATAAGATCCCTGCAATGAAAGAGACTCCACCAGTTCTGAAAAGAGATCATCAGTAGTTATATTATGATCTCTGCTTGAATAAATAGCAGAGTCAGTGAAAGTAGGCCTTCCTTCCTCCCATATCCCAACTGTGAAAGGCCCTACATCCAAGGTTCATAAGATGAGATTGTCTTTTTAAAAGCAGCATTATGTCCTAAGACAGTAACACCAAACCTTACTTTTATAGAGTTCTCGGGTTTTTCTAATTACCCTGAAGGGTGTAGTGAAAGTCTCCAAAAGTTCTCAAAACAAAATTTAAAAAGAAATTTAGGCTGGGTGTGGTGGCTTATGCCTGTAACCCCAAAACTTTGGGAGGCTGAGGAAGGAGGATCACTTGAGGTCAGGAGTTCAAGACCAGCCTGGGCAACATAGCAAGACCCTGTCTTAAAAAAAAAAAAGAAAGAAATTCAGCAACCCCACTTCTAAAATTTAGCCCTATAGATAACATTCACAAAATTTTGCCAGGATATATAGCACAAGCATGTCAGTTTCAGAAAGGCTTAAGATATTAAAAAAATATATCTTTTGAGCTGAAGCTACAAGGTAAAATACAAAAAAAAAGATTTTTTAAATAAAGAAAGAAAAAGAAAACTGTTAAAGGTTCATCAGTAGAAAAGTAGAAGTAGACAGCCTAAATAATAGTACATTGATACAAAGAACAATGTACTAGATCTGTTCCCTTGTATAAGTCACTTAACCTCTCTGTGCATTAAGTTTCCTCATCTGTAAAACGGGGATAACAACAGTACTTAACTCATAAGATGTCATAAGGATAGAATTAACATATATACAAAACTTAGAACAGTGCCTGGCACATGGTAAGTGCTATATAAGTGTTAATTATTATTATGCAGACATTAAAAGGAATAAAGTAGAATTGTAGAGGCTCATATGGAAAGATCTACAAGACATCAAGTAAGGGAAAAATATGATTTTTTTGTATGTGTAACTACATTTTAAAGAATGTGCGTGTGTGTATGTGTGCATATAAGGAAAGAAGTAGAGGAAAGTCAACTAAAGTAACAGCACTGAGAAGATTTGAATAGACATTTCCCCAAAGAAGATATACAAATGGACAAAAAGCCTAGGAGAAGATGTTCAACATTATTAGTTGTTAGGGAAATGCAAATCAAAACCACAATAACATACCACTTCACACCCACTAGGATGGCTATAATAATAATAATAATTTCAAAACAATGGAAAATTGTTAGTATTGGTGAGGATGTAGAGAAATTAGAATACTCATACATCATACAGGGGAGGGAATGTAAAGTGGTATAGCCATTACGGAAAACAGTTTGGCAGTTTCTCAATAAGTTAAGTATAGAATTACCCTATGTCACAGCAATCTACTCCTAGGCATGTAGCCAAAAGAAATGGAAAATAAGTGTTCAAACAAAAACTCATACACAATTGTTCATAGCAGCATTATTCATAATATCCCAAAGATGGAAACAACCCAAATGTCCATCAACAGATGAATATATCATATTATATATAATATAAAATATTATATAGAATATATAAACAAAATGTGGTATATCCGTAAGATAGAATATTACTTAGCCATAAAAAGAAATGATGATGTCTCAACAAGTTATTTTATAGATATCAACAAATTGATTCTAAACTGTATATGGAAAGTCAAAAGACCCAGAGTAGCCAACACAACATTGAAGAAGAAAAGCAAAGTCAGAGAACTGATACTACCAGACTTCAAATTATACCACAAAGCTATACTAATCAAGACAGTGTGGTATTGGGAGGAAAAAAGACAAAAAGATGAATGGAACAGAATTGAGAGCCCAGAAATAGACCCACAAATATAGTCAAAGGAACAAAGGTAATTCAATGGAAAAAAATAATCTTTCAATAACTTGACAGCCACATGCAAAGAAAAAAACAACAACAACAAAACAAAACAAAACAAAACAAAAAACCACTGACCAAACAAACAAAAAAACCCCCACGGACTTAGACAGAGACCTTAAAGCTTTCACAAAAATTAACTTAAAATAGATCACAGACCTAAATGTAAAACACAAAATTATAAAACTTCTGGAAGATAACACAGGAGACAATCTAGGTGACCTTGGCTTTAGCAATGAATTTTTAATACGACACCAAAACCATGATCCGTGAAAGAAAAACTTGACAAGTAGGACTTTGTTAAAGTTTAAAGGTTCTGTTCTGCAAAAGACATGGTAAGGAAAATGAAAACACAAACCACAGACCGGAGAAAATATTCATGAAACACATTATCTGATAAAGGACTGGTATCTAAGACATACGAAGAACTCTTAAAACTAAACAAGAAAAGAAACAACCCAATTAAATAATGGGCAAAGACCTGAACAGACAACTTCACCAAAAAAGATATATAGATGGCAAACAAACATATGAAAAAAAGGCTCAACACCATAATTAGGAAATTAAAAATTAAAGCAAGGAAATACCACTACACATTTATTAGAATGGCCAAATCCAAAACTTTGACAATGCTAAATGTTGATGAGGATGTGAGACAACATGAACTCTCATTCATTGCTGGTGGGAATGCAAAATGGTGCAGCCATGCTAGAAGACAACTTGGCAGTTTTTTACAAAGCTAAACACAATCTTACTATATGATACAGTAAATACCTTGGTATTTACTCAGGTGAGTTGAAACTTTTTATCCACATAAAAACCTGCACATGGATGTTTACAGCAACTTTATTCATTACTGTCAAAACTTGGAAGCAACCAAGATGTTC
Organism: Indri indri; assembly: GCA_004363605.1. Classification (NCBI taxonomy): domain Eukaryota; kingdom Metazoa; phylum Chordata; class Mammalia; order Primates; family Indriidae; genus Indri; species Indri indri. The sequence continues at coordinate 19,806 of RJWJ010025292.1, forward strand.
TTCAATAGGTAAATGGATAAACAAACTATGGCATATCCACAGAGTAGAATATTATTCAGCAATAAAAAGAAATGAGCTAGGCCAGGTGTGGTGGTTCCCACCTGTAATCCTAGCACTCTGGGAGGCCAAGGTGGGAGGATCACTTGAGGCCAGGAGTTTGAGACCAGCCTGGGCAACATAGTGAGACCCTGCCTCTACAAAAAGTTTTAAAAATTAAAAATAAAAAAATGTAAAAAAGAATGAGCCCTAGTGTAAACAACAGACTTTAGTTAATAATAATGTATCAATATTGGTTCATAAATTGTAACAAATGTACCACAATAATGCAAGATCTCAATAATAAGGGAAGCTGGTGGGATATGGGAGAGGTGCAAGGAGGGGAAGAGTATATGGTGACTCTCTGTACTTTATGCTCGATTTCTCTGTAAATCTAAAACTGCTCTAAAAGATAAAGTCTATTAACATTAAGAAAGGAATGAAGTATTAATACATGCTAAAACATGAGTGAAACTTGAAAATAACATGCTAAGTCAAAGGGGCCAGACAGAAAAGCCCACATATTATGTAATTCCATTTATATGAAATATCCAGAAGAGGCAAATCCATAGAGACAGAAAGCAGATTAGTGGTTGCCTTGGGCTGGGGGGAGTGGGAAATTAGTTTCCAAGAGGAAGGAAAGATTAGAGTAACCTCTTTATTCACCCAAGTAATTAATGTTTGACTGTTGTTAGCATGAACTAATTTGGATAATTATTTCAATAAATAATTTTTAAATAAAATTACACATAAAATAAAAGCAAGGTATTTCACAAATGAAAAGTAGAGGAAGCAAGAAAGGCAGCTTTTTGCTCTGGTTACAGCATAGGCTCTGGAATCAGAGTCCTGGATTAATAAACCCAGGCGCATCACTTCACTAGCTGCGTAACCTTAGGCAAGAGTCTAAACCTAAATTTACTGATCTGTAAAACGGGAACAATAACAGCACGTGCCTGATAGACTTGTTATGGAGATTAAATAATGCAGGTAAAGCACTTATCACAGCGCCTGGCAATAATGATATATAGTAAATTTGGGGAGGGTGAAAGTTGAATTAGGAATGCAGCTAACTTTTCCAACTTTTTTACTCCTCAGACACTCAGCAAGCAAGATAACGCGGGTCAGACCCCGGGTCCAAGGAGGGGTCAGCAGTCACCTGGCCAGTTTTACTAAGGATGAAGTCAGGGCTGGGGCACTGACTAAGCGGCTTGAGAGATCTGCTGCTATTCCTTTCATATCAGGCACTTTCTAAGTCTCTCTTAAAAGGAAGCTACACGACCAGATGGATCAAAGAAATGGTCAAGTTCTTGAAGTGGAGAAAGGACGAAGGATAGGGCTGATAAAGGAGCCCCTTTCCCACTTCACCTCAACTAGGAAAAGCCCTCCTGGGTAGGAAGTTTCAGAAACTGCCAAAAGTAACGCCCTGCGTGCCTCCTCAACAGCACCTCGTATCACCGCCGCCCTTCGCAGCGCTTCCTTCTCCCACCGATGCCCCCTTGAGGCTGTTTCCCTCCACTAGTTCAGACTTCTTTACTCCGTCCAGTTCTGTCGTCTACCTCAGGGTCCCCTGTTAATCCTGTTTCTCCTGCTCTACTTCACACTCCCCTCCTCTTCCTCAGTGCCTCGCCCTCTGCCCCTCCCCTGTTACTTCAGTTCCTCCACCTCCACCTCAGCGTAACCCTTCTGCTCCAATTTACCGCTCCTCAGCCTCAGGCAACGCTCCTTCGCGGTTCCCCTGCCTCTACCTCAGTTTTCTCCCCTCAGCCTCTGACTGTCCCTACATTTCCGGCCCGGGCCCTCCGGCCTGACCCTACCCGGCTGCTCCAGGCTCAGCGCCCCCAGGCGCCGGATACCCTCCTCGTCCAGATCCCACTGCTCCGCCATCCCCGCCCGTCGCTCACCTGCCGCCGCCCGCGCGGCCGCCTGGCCCACCAGGCCCCGCCCCCGGCCACCAGGCCCCGCCCCCGGCCCACGCGCCGCCGCGCTCTCGGGGGCCGTTATTGGCCGGGTCACGCGTCTCCTGCCAGCCGCCCGAGTCGCGAACATGGTATGACTCCCGCTCTGACAGGAGCGCCAAAAACGCTGAAGAGGCGAAGGGGGCGGGTTGTGGCCCAGGATTAGGTCTACAGGGTTGGGGAACCTGGCTCTGGAGCGTGGGGGCCTCAGCGGGAGCCCAGCTTTGAAGGATTTACGAGGCTAGCTCTGAGGAGTTGGAAGAATGCAATGTCTTGAGGGATGAAGGGTTCCAGCCCTGAGGATTTGGGGGACTCCAGGTCTGAGGAGTGGGGGTGTGCCCGTTTGATGGGCAAAAGTCTTCATATCTCAGCGCTGGGGGATGCTGACTCGGGCAAGGCGAGGATGTGTGTGAAGGGGGGCTCCAGGATTGCGGGGTGGGGGCAGATTTCTGAGGCGTGATGGGAAGCTCCAGATCTGAAAGGTTGAAAATCTTGGCTCTGAGAAGATGAGGTCCTGTCTTCAGAGCTTGAAGTAGTTTTAGCTCTAGAAATTGATTTGGAAGTGGCCCCTTTGAGGGAGAGAGATCAGTGTGGAAAAGAGAGATGCTCTTTGGGATGCAGTGGGCACGACTATTTTAGGGCTACCCCACTTCCTGCAGTCTGACAAGAAGCCTTTTGTCTTTCAAGTACCACAGGCCCCCCAAGCTTGCCTGTGACTGAGGGCTGTCCCCAGGCTGGGATCGTTCTGCACTAAACAGCCCCTGAGCAGTCTTTGGGAAGAAAAGTCTCTGGGAAAGAACAGCCGCATCCTCAACCCCTACCCTCACCCCAGCAGGCACGTCTTGAGAGCCCACTCTTGAGCCAAGACCCTCTTGTCAGACCCTCCCCTTAATAAGAAAACAGGAACTGAGACCAGAGCTGGGGCTCACCTTCAAGAAGCAGGTTTTCTTAGGCATCCAAAATCTGCACACTCTGAGCACCTCCACTGAGAACAGAAAGCAAAATCAAGAGTCCTTGTATATATTCATGCTTTCTGGTCTGGGTGGGGCCCCTAGTTACTCATAGTTTGTGATGTTCAGCCTCAGGCGCATTTAGAAGGGCCAGGACTCAAAATCCCAGGTTAGCTCATTAGCTGGCTTTTCCATCTCTGCTTCAGTCAGTCATGAAACTATTTTACAATTTGTAATCTTTCTCTTCGTGCCCTCTTTAACTCTTCTAGTCTCAAATGTGGCATATGTAATTGCTCTTCTTTATATCTGAATTATTTAGACAGGCTTACTGTAGGAGATGCATTTATTTTCCTTCCTTAGCTGTCAAAATAGGAAATGCAGGTGTTTGTTGGAGAAGGGGGCTTTTCCTCTCTTGAGCAACCACCTTTTACTTTAACACTCTTCCCCACCTCCAACATTTTATGGAAATTTTTAAACATTTAGAATTGTGCAGTGAACACCATATACCCACCACCTACATTCTATCGTTAACATTTTGCTGTATTTGTTTTATCACATGTCCATCTAGCCATCCCTCTATCTATCCATGAATCCATCTTATTTTTGGATACATTTAAAAATAAGTTACAGATATAAGTAACTTAAATCTGTACCCCAATCACTTCAGCATGCATAATTTTTTTATCTGGAATTCAATATTGTTTTATGGTTCTTTTTCAGGCAAAATTTTATATACAATTTACCATTCTTTTAAACAATTTTTTACAAGGGTAGTGCTTTTTGTTTATTTTTAAAATCTGATACAGATAGTTTGTATGTTTGATAACTTTCTGCTTTTCCGTGGTGTTGATAAGCTAGGTCATCTTGAAGCAAAGTGGACCATTCACTTAGGAATAGATGACCTTAAACTTTTAACAATGAGCTGAGGAAGGTTAATGATCTTTGCTGCCTTTGTATATATGAAAAGGCACCCACAGCACTCAGCCCCCAATAATGTAATGTCTCTGCAGGTAAGATCCCAAGAGAGCTGTGTATGTGCTCGATGGGATGGAGAGTATCTCATCATGACTCTCTCTTTTTTTTTTTTTTTTTTTTTGAGACAGAGTCTCACTCTCGCCTGGGGGCGAGTGCCGTGGCGTCAGCCTAGCTCACAGCAACCTCAAACTCCTGGGCTCAAGCAATCCTCCTGTCTCAGCCTCCTGAGTAGCTGGGACTACAGGCATGCGCCACCATGCCCGGCTAATTTTTTCTATATATAGTTTTACCTGTCCGATTAATTTCTTTCTATTTTTGGTAGAG